>CM075479.1:20000-247500 GCA_037950665.1 Hypophthalmichthys nobilis
ATTATAGTTTCAGCCATTCTCTCTGGTGTCTGTAGGATCCCTCTAATAACTGGTGTATGTGAAGCTTGTAGACACCGAGACAAACAATGCAGGGGACTCATTAGGGTTGTGGCAGTCATAAGTGACTTTTACTTTATTCCTCCAAGGGCGTGTATGATACTCTATCTGCCACGCTCGACTGCTCTAATTAGTCAAGACCAACTTTAGAAGAAGCCTCAAAGGTCCAGAACAAACTGCCGTGTGTTCAATGTGATCTGTTTCTTTTTAATTTGGCCAAATGTTTGTGTGCACCCTCTAAAGTAGGAGAACATGGGTGGCTGTAGTGTAGGATTGGTTTGTCACAGGCAGGTGTGAGCTGCTCGCCTCAGCAAAGGGACTCTTAGGATGAAGTCCATACAAGCACAGTAATTGGTCCCACAGAAATAAGGTTTGATTCTGAGCATTAGTGAGATCTCACCCTGCAGATGCTGTGTCGTAGACCGTCTGCTGAAGGTGGCACGGTTTACACAGTCACCGTCGTCAGAGGAGGAAGACTGGAATAATAAAAGAACTGACCTGTTTTCCATAAGGCAGTGCACTGGTAAAAGAACCCTGACCCTACGCTTGGCCAAGGAGTCAGTGAGGGGGTTTCTCCCAATGAAAAGTAATATATCATTATTAATTTGAACAGTGAACAAATTTTAGATCATGACAAAAGGTCAGTGAGATGGCATGATCAAGAATACAGGCCAAATGGGTCAAAAAAAGAGAGACTTATTCAAAAAATGTAAAAATATAAGCTCACAAATATAGTCTTTTGTGTTCCACAGAAGCAAGAAAGTCATGCAGGTTTGGAACTAATATATATATATTAGTTTCGGTTTCATTTCATTCTCAGAATCCACATAAGAACAGAAAAAGAAGTTGCTTTATACACTTGATTTTTTTACTTTTTTTTTTTTTTTTTTTTTTTTTTTTTTTTTTTGAAGTGAGTTTATCATTCTATGTGTGCAGCTGTTATCAGATGTGACTGTCAAGATTTTGCTCTTCTGCGCTCTCTGAATTTTTGTAAGCATTGCATGTTATTTCCGTGTCACCTCTGTGTTTGGCATTAGTTCAGCATAAGATTAGCATGTAAAGCCTATAGAATAATATTAACAGTGTCTTTGGGTGTCAGTACGGAAGGCATGCTGTACCTGTGTGGACTGTGCTTTAAAAGTTTGATATTAGACAAAAAAAAAAGCAATCTGCAGAGCTTTGGGAAGCTCACCCACTCAACTCTAAACCCCATGAGCAGCAGAAGCTCCTGTACTTTCACACAATGACAAATGAGCCGCTGTCTCCCTGTTCCTCTCCCATTCAAAGCTATACATCATGCTTGGTGTAAAAGGCCTCATAACGCCACAGCCTAACCTGGAATTAAAGAAAGAGATTCTGTTTTCAATGATGGGTGTGATCTTTGAGAATAATCTCAGACTACGTTTAGTGTGGTTCCTATTTATTACATATAGTACAATAAGATTTTCTGACACTCTTCTCATACTAAAGCAGGGTCATTTCAGAAACTTTCCCTCTTGACATCCCTTTCGTTAAACATCTGAAGCAGTCTTATTTA
The DNA here is from genome assembly GCA_037950665.1 of Hypophthalmichthys nobilis. NCBI lineage: Eukaryota > Metazoa > Chordata > Actinopteri > Cypriniformes > Xenocyprididae > Hypophthalmichthys > Hypophthalmichthys nobilis. The sequence continues at coordinate 21,595 of CM075479.1, forward strand.
TCTGCCTGATAATGTAATGATGATCTTAATGAAGAAGTTTCAAATCAATGCTCTTCTTTACATAAGTGGTCATATTGTCAGTTTTAGGTAATTTTGAGGTATTTATTTGGAAGCATATGTATTATGAAATGTTCTACAGAAATACAAAATAAATTGATTTGATTTATTTGAGTTAAATTCAGAGCAATTTAATATTTTACTTGTATCCATCCACCCTGACCCATCCATCCATTCATTCTTTCGTCCATCCGTCCTTCCACACCCATCCAACCAGCCATCCATTCATCCCCCCATCCATCCCCTCATCCATTCATCCATCCATTTGTCCCTCCAGACACCCATTCAACTAGCCATCTGTCTGTCTGTCCACACACCCATCCATCCATTCATTTATTCAATTATCCGTCCGTCCATCCGTCCAACCAACCAACACTTGTTTTCAGTGTCATGGTGGGGATGCTGGAGTCTCTCCCAGCAGCATGTGTGGAAAACACCCTGGACGGAGGTCAGGTCATACTCACACTCACACCAGATGATTCAATGTCTCCAGTGCTTCTATGCTGCATGTCTTTGACTTGTGAGGGAAACCAGCTCAAACCTACACAGACACAGAGAGATCACACAAACCAAGCTTCTGCGCACACACACACTCAAACACAAAAACCTATAGACTAAACACGTCAATGAACGGCAAGAATGCATTAAAGGTATTCGGTTTTCAGTAGGAAAGATGTCATTTAAGCGGCCCCTAAAGTAATAATTAACAATTTTTACAACGGAAGTGATTCAATCAAAATCCAACTTTAGCTCAATAAGAATTTTCCTATTGTCACTGTGAAGCTGCTTTGAAACAATATGTATTGTGAAAAGCACTATATAAATGAAGATGACCTGACTTGACTCCTAACTCAACCCCTGATATGGCCTGTGCATTAAATATTTACCGATGATAAAGATGTACAGTATGTTTATAAAAGCACAGATCTGTAATGGCTGAATATTTGACTTTAAAGATCACGTAGCTACAGAAAAAGTTTGTTGAGGAAAAATAACTAGTGAGTTTTTGAGAGAGAAAATCTAACACAATATTATGGTCACATTTATCAACAAAACATCAAAAACACAATGGCACAATTACTCTTCAGACATGTTAGTTACTTTACAGCAGCTGGATCCACAGTGCTCAATGTCATTTGCTCTTTTCCAACAGAAATTAAATGATAAAGATTATGTACACAAAATAATCATGTTCTCACTATCATCAATCTGATGTAAATCTGACAACGTCACAGAAGAGGATGGATACACCAGTGGAAAATAATTTCTGTTCTCAGTTGGAATCAAAAACACAGTGGCCAAAACAGCCGCCCTTTGCAGAAAATCACTTGACTTTCTCTCTGGCTAATAACCCGGTTTCAGTATCAGAGCAAGAGACGGAGAGAGATGGAAAGAGAGGTGTGATTAATATGGATAGAGCGCACTCAAGCTGCTTCATGCTGTGAAAAGCCATAAACTCCAACTCTTTATAAGGCAGAATAAGGAAAAGTCTTCCTCCCACGACTTTCTCAGAAAAATAAACACTGTAAATATTTGTAAGTCTACACAGAAATGTGTTTGTCCTTGAAGCCATTCTTTGAGTGTTGAATTATTTACAGTGCGTCATTTCAGCTCTTAAAGATCTCTGAGAAGCTCACTGCACAGCCTTGAGGGATGCGTGCTGTTCAGAGAACAATGGCTTTCTCCGGCTGTCATAAACGTCATTCAGCACCTGTATAACATCACAGGAAATGCCACAACAAGGGCCAATTTGTGCCGTTTTGTCACAGTTATGCCTAACCTTGCCTGGCGTAGTGTTTGTAATACTGCACAAAGAGCCCTAAAGAGCCAAATACTGTAGTCACACTTCTGGAGTCTCTAATGGCCTCCAAATGCTCCAACAACGCATTTGTTTAGAAAGAAATCTGCTTATTGGTCACACTCTGTGTGTACTAGCAGCTGAGAAGAGTGACAATATCAGTCAAAACATGAGACTTTTTCCCCCATTAACTCCATTTACATCAAAAGAAACATTCTTGCCGCTTCTTCACAAATAGTAAAACGTGTGCGTTTTCATAACTTTCATAATGTTCATCCTGACCTACTGTATCTTCTTGTACAGGCACTGTATTATTCAATTCGATTCACATTTATTTGTATAGCGCTTTTCCCAATACATATCATTTCAAAGCAGCTTTACAGAGAATGCATGTCAACATTACAATTTTAGAGTTTTGTATCGGAGGTGACTGTCCAATGTATGTGGTTTCAGAAATGTACATATAATCATGCAGTTAGCCAACAATGTAATAATTTAGGCAATTTAATTTGTAATCACTGTTAGCAGTTCAATTGAAGGTAGAAGCAATGAGCTCCTGGAAATAATGAATTACATATTAACAATAATTAGGATATATAGAAAGTTGGGAATGTGCATGTTGATCCAGATGTTGCGTCATCTGAAGTCCTCACAGGAGTTATAGGAGCTGTATTAAAGGGATAGTTCACCCAAAAATGAAAATTATCCTATGATTTACTCACTCTCAAGCCATCCTAGGTGTATATGACTATCTTCTTTCAGACGAACACAATTGGAGATATATTTAAAAATATCCTGGCTCTTCCCAGCTTTATAATCGTAGTGAACAGGGGGCCTGTTTTGAAGCCCGAAATAAATGCATCCATCCATAAAAAGTATGGTGAAGCGATGCATTTTTGTAAGAAAAATAACCATAATTAAAACTTTATAAAGTAAAATAACTAGCTTCCGGCAGATGGCCGTACACATCTATTTGCGGCGGAAGAGTGACCTCTGACCCGACGCATGACACAATGACAAATGCAGAAGCACAGAAGAGAGAGCAAAACAAAACACCAGTCACAAATTAGAAGTCTTAAACGATCATTTTTAAGAGAAATGTCGGAGGATTTTGATATAAGAGAAGAGGAGTTTGAGTTTGTTTGAACTATGAGAGGCGTCTTAGTTTACGATACTCCTACATCTGCGTCATACATCACGTCACGGGTAGTGCAGCTTCGAGGCAGCTTCGAGGCAGATTCACAGGTCCTGAGACAGTTCGAGAGAGACAGAATCATATTATCAGAAGGATTAAAACAATAATTAACTTAGACATTCATGGATGATCTTAGTTTAATATTCTTAGCAAGTCCGAATTTCTTTAACACAACGCGAACTTCCAATATGAACTTGAAATAACACAGTGTGCATTTTAATTCAAGTTCACTCTATAATATTTGTCAGACACAGATGGGAACAGGAGGGTAAGTATACAACAGGTGGTTTATTTGAAAACAGAGGCACGAACACAGGAATCACAGATGAATGGTAGGCTGATAAGAACACGTTGAGCAAAGTCACTTAGCTGAATTTTAACAGTTCTTTCTGATATGTTGCAGGTTCGACAAAGGAAGACAGGACGAGACGAAGGAGTGGAGACACAGGAACATCGGAGGAGAGGTAAGGAGTCCAGGTATGTGTGAACAAGACCAGACACTGAAGTGCAGGGAGTGAGAGTTCTTATAGTGCTGGCGTGATGAGGTGCAGGTGCAGCTGATCAGTATTCTGGTGATTGGGAACGAATGGGCGGAGTGTGGGGATCCGGTGACGATGTGTTGTGATTGTTGGTCGTGAGAACTGACAGTACCCCCTCCTCCACGGGCGGCTCCTGGCGACCAGATGGGGCGACAACGACGGGGTCTACCTCAACCCCGAAGAGCAGGGTGGTCCGGATGGTCTTGATGGAACTGTGTTAGAAGAGAGGGGTCGAGGATGTCGTGAAGGTTGACCCAGGAACGCTCCTCGGGGCCGTAGTCCTCCCAGTCAATGAGGTATTCCAGCGAGGGACACCCGCACCCGATAGATGTTCTCCTCTTCAGCGATGTTGGGAGGAGGTACCGCATCGTCACCAGGATCTGTGGAGGGAGGAGACAAGGGTTCAGTGTGAGGTTTAAGTAGTGAAACATGGAATGAAGGTGATATACGGTACTCTGGAGGTAAGTTGAGCCAGTAGGTGACTTCGTTGAGCTGCCTCTGGATGGTGAATGGACCTATGTACCGGGGACTCAGCTTACGACAGGGCAGCCAGAGACGGATGATAGCCATAACTTCTGGCCACGTTGGTACTGTGGAGTTGGGCCTCTTCTGGCATCCGCGTGCCGCTTATGTCTCCGAACTGCCTGTTGAAGGTGTACGTGAGCTGAGTCCCACACTCTCTCACTCTGCTGGAACCAGTGGTTGACAGCTGGAACCTCGGAGGGCTCACCCGACCAGGGTAAGAGAGGAGGTTGGAAACTCAGGATGCACTGAAACGGGGTGAGCCCTGTGGTGTTCTGCCGGAGGGAATTCTGGGCATACTCATCCCAGGGCAGGAACTGGCTCCAGCTGTCCTGGTTCCGGTGGCAATATACCCGCAGGTACCTCCCAATCTCCTGGATCTTCCACTCAGTTTGGCCGTTGGTTTGAGGGTGGTATCCTGAGGACAGGCTGACGGACACTCCTAGGAGCTTGAAGAACGCTTGCCAGACGTGGGATATGAACTGAGGACCTCGATCTGAGACGATATCCTCTGGGATTCCAAAATGACGAAACATGTTGTTGAACAGGGCTTCAGCGGCCTCCAGCGCTGTGGGCAAACCCTTGAGGGGAATAAGCTTGCATGACTTGGAGAACCGATCCACAATCACAAAGACACAGGTGTAATTGTTAGAAGGTGGGAGGTCCATCATGAAGTCGACTCCAAGGTGAGTCCAGGGTCTCTGGTATGGGCAGCGGGAGGAGGTTACCCTCCGAAAGCTTCCTAGGAGTGTCGGCCACGGCACAGACTGAGCATCCTTTGATGTGTCGGGAGACATCCTGGGGTATGGATGGCCACCAGTACTGTTGCTGCAGAAGCGAGAGGGTACGTGAACTACCTGGGTGTCCAGAGCCCGGAGAGGAATGAGCTAAGTCCATGAGGGGCTGACGATGAGCCGTTGGAACGTAGAGGAGCCCCTCAGGACTTACCGGCGGAGTTAGCCTTGGAGATCTGTTGGTTGATGGTCCATTGGATGGGGCTTACAATCATGGCTGGAGGGAGGATAGTCTTGGGGTCAGTATTCTCTGGTTCAGGCTGGAACAGACGAGAGAGAGCATCAGCTTTACAATTCTTGCTTCCAGGACAGTAGGTGACTGTGGAGTTAAACCTTGTGAAGAATAAAGCCCAGCGGGCTTGGCGAGGATTGAGTCTTTTAGCTTCTCTGAGGTACTCAAGGTTATGATGGTCGGTAATGACCTCAAAGGGGTGAAGTGCTCCCTCCAGCCAGTGTCTCCATTCCTCCAAGGCTAACTTAATGGCGAGCAGCTCTCTGTTTCCGATGTCATAGTTTAGGTCCGCCGGGGATAGCTTCTTAGAGAAAAAGGCACATGGATGGAGTCGTGGTGGATCACCCTGCCGCTGGGACAACACCGCTCCGACCCCGGTGGATGAAGCGTCCACCTCAATGATGAAAGGGAGTTCTGGATTCAGATGGACTATGTTCGGAGCGGTGAGGAAAGCTTCTTGTAGCTGATGGAAGGCTTCTCGGGCGGATGGATTCCAGGACAGAGACTTGGGCCAGCCTTTGAGGAGTAATGTGAGAGGTGCGCTGAGGAGACTGTAGATGTGAATGAAACGTCTATAGAAGTTGGCAAATCCTAGGAAGCGTTGTAACTCCTTGACAGTAGACGGAAGGGGCCAGTTGCGGATGGTGTCCACCTTCCTCTGGTCCATCTGTATGCCATGCTGATCGATGATGTATCCCAGGAAGTGAACGGAGGTGGTATGGAACTCGCACTTCTCCAGCTTGAGGTACAGGTGGTGCTCGCGTAGTTTCTCTAGGACCTGGGAGACGTGTTGGTTATTCTGGAGGAATTTCAACTGTTGTGTTAACCAGGGGCATCCCAGGATGATGTCAGCAGTGGATCCTTCCAGCACTATGAACGTAATCTCCTCAGAATGCAGGCAGCTGATACGGAGCGTCAGTGTGGGAGAGAAGTGTGTGATGCGACCATGGCCCAGCGGCTTTCCTTGGATGGTTTGGATTCGTAGATCTTGTTGACATCGTTTTCAGCGTACATTCAGTTTTTGAAGAACTTGGGTGCTGATGAAGTTTCCCGCTGATCCAGAGTCTAGGAGGGCTTGCGCTGGAACACAGACATGAGAGTTTAACAGTTGGACATTAGTTCTTGTAAGAGGTGCAACACGGACTGGAACTTGAATGGTACTCACCGCTGGGCGTGGTGGTCAGATGGGACACACGGCGACGAGATGTCCTTCTCCCCCACAGTAGAGACACAGTCGTTGAATTCTTCTCTGATGCTCTGCTCGGGAAGGAATCTACCTGCATCTGTTCTGGTACTGGAAGGGCAACAGATGGTGAGGCAGGCAGAGAACTGGCAGCGGGTGGAAGCACAGAACACGCTGAGAAGCGTTGAGCCACACGTATGGTTTTCTGAATGAGGTTTTCCAAACCCATTGTGTCATCATACATGACCATTAACTGCTTAATTCGAGGAGTGAGTCCTTGGCGGAAAGCTGTAATAAGCGCCGTTTCATTCCATCCACTGGCAGCCGCCAAAGTGCGGAAGCAGAGAGCATACATACTCACGGTTTCGTCGCCTTGGCGTAGATTAAACAGTTGGTCGTGCACGGACAGGTCAGCAGTGCCTTGTCCGAAAACCTCTCTGAAATGGCAGAAGAAATCATTAATTGTGGCTGTTACCGGAGCATTAGATTCCCAGAGGGGTTGAGCCCATTGCAATGCTCGTCCAGACAGCAGAGAGATGATAAACGCCACCCTGGCGTGTTCTGTTGCGAAGAGATGAGACTGTGCTTCCAGATATAGCGAACATTGAAGTAGAAACCCGCTGCAGTCCTCCGCCGTACCTGAGAATGTCACTGGTCGGGCCATGGGACTGGCAGAGGCAGCTGAAGAAGATGTTGCAGCGGGTGCTGGTTGAAGGAGTGCTTGATGAACAGCGTGCACAAGGTCGGAAGTGGCTGCGGGTGACGTGCTCGTGGATGGTGGAGAGAGGGAGGATCGTACCGTGTTCACCAAGTAGGTAAACGGATCCGGGGTATGATCCTTGCCTGTGTTCATGGAGCTCTGCATATGGTCTGGTCTTCTGTCAGACACAGATGGGAACAGGAGGGTAAGTATACAACAGGTGGTTTATTTGAAAACAGAGGCACGAACACAGGAATCACAGATGAATGGTAGGCTGATAAGAACACGTTGAGCAAAGTCACTTAGCTGAATGTTAACAGAGTTCTTTCTGATATGTTGTAGGTTCAACGAAGGAAGACAGGATGAGACGAAGGAGTGGAGACACGGGAACATCGGAGGAGAGGTAAGGAGTCCAGGTATGTGTGAACAACACCAGACACTGAAGTGCAGGGAGTGAGAGTTCTTATGAGGTGCAGGTGCAGCTGATCAGTATTCTGGTGACTGGGAATGAGTGGGTGGAGTGTGGAGATCCGTTGTGTTGTGGTGTGGTGACGATGTGTTGTGATTGTTGGTGGTGGGAACTGACTCCGTGACAATGTTATTGTCCTGACAGACTCTTTGGCCCGGTTTTACAGACAGGGCTTAGCCTAAACCAGGATTAGGCCTTAGTTTAATTAGGGCATTTAAGTAGCTTTTATAAATATTCACTAGAAAAACACATTGCTGGTGTGCATCTTCAGATAAAACAATGTCATCAACATAATTTAAGATATGTCAGTACAAGTTTCCTTTAGTTAAAATATCTCAAACATGCATTTTAGTCTAAGACTAGCATAAGCCTTGTCTGTGAAACCGGGGAATTGAGTTTTAGATTTAGATATGTCTGACAAACGCTCTATCGTTGTGCATTTTGAGTAACAACCAATATTTCATCTTTATTTATTTTTTCTCCAATATTATTTGAGAGTATTTCTTACTAGAAGTCATTTTGTGCCTTTCACTCTAAAAAAATGAGTGGGGTTAAAAAAAATGGGTTGGGTTAAAAACAACCCAAGTTGGGTTGAAAATGGACAGACCCAGTGGTTGGGTTGTTTGCCTAACGTGCTGCAGTTTTATTTAACCCAAATATTGTTTAAAAATGACAATACGGCTGGCTTAAAATGAACCCAAAATATGTTGGAAATTATTATTGTTGCCTCTAGTAATTTTAATCGAAAGTTGAACATTCATTTATCAGCAATTTAATAAATGTTTATTGTTTTATTATTATTCATTAAACTTATTAATAAATGTTAATTAAAATGAACTATTTTGGGTTCATTTTAAGCAAGCAATACAGTAATTTTTAAACAATAGTTGAGTTAAATAAAACTACCCAGCAGGTTGAGCAAACATTTAACCCAACCGCTGGGTTTGTCCATTTTCAACCCAACTTGGGTTGTTTTTAACCCAGCATTTTTTAGAGTACACTCTCTTTTGATCAAATCAGCTTGACAAATATGCTGTTCTTCCAGCCATAAGAATGCAGTTTCCTAAAATGTTTTAGCAGATTAGCTGGCATATAAAAGAGGCTCGTGAGAGAGATGTGTTCGTGAGAATGAAAGAGGACAGGCGGACCTGTACGTGTCTTTCATCATTAATGAGTTTCATTCGCGTTTTTCGTTAGATGGCAGCAAAGCACCAGAGAAACATCAGAGGAGCTCTGCAGCATCCGCATCCGAGCACGAGCGCTAGCCGCTGTCATTACCGAACAGAACCGAACCGAAGCAGAATACACACGCACGCACGCGCGCGCACACACATACAAACACGGGGACGGGGCAGATCTGTATTCATCGGAACCAGGCGAAATGAGCTGCTTTTGGATACACTCGATCTTCATCCCGGGATTCTTCGTACTCTTCGGATTTGAAGGTAAGACATCTGATGTGCTTTTGTCATGATCTTTTATTTCTGCAGCACAGAGCGCTCTCGTGAGGCGTGTGTTCATGGCGGTATAAACAGATGATGCGATAACTTCAGTCCAGTGATATTTCAGGACAGATAACTCTGCTGATAGCCTGGGTTATTCCCTACTTTCTTCTGTCTCTGGATTGCCCAGAGTTTGTTCAGCAAGAGCGCTTGAAACACGAATTAGCTGATTATTTTGTGGACAGATATGAACCGAGATCGATCTGAATGGTAGTGGCTCCATCAGAAACAGCATATCTATCGTGTCGAGATGATGAGCGAACAGGGTTTTTGTTGTTGGAGATCCAGTGAGAAATGCGCTTTTATCTTCAGCAGCAGCTGATGCAGAACTACCTGCGTGTGTCCTTGCAGGACCTTTGAACCGCAATACACTGAAGCTTTCAAACAGGTCCTGCTGTCAGTGTGTCATTCCGAGCTGCTTTCATTGGTCAGCTGGAGGGATGATGTTGAGAGAATGTCTCTGATAATATGTCATTATTTATAAAACCCAACAAACAAACAAAAAGCTCAGGTGTAGTACTGTGTATTAAGGTGCCTGAGCAATAACTCTGGGTTTTTTTTCTTTCTAATGTTATTGATGAGGTTGCTTATGTCCATTAGTGCTATTGATTTGCTCTCAGGATAAAGAGGGCGCTCATTAGGATGCACAGTAACTCTGGAACCCAAAGACAAGCAATTATCTCTCATTTAAATCAGCCTTGCAATGCCTTTACGAGATTTTTCTTTGTCTTCCATGAAGTTACCATTACGTAAGCTGAAAAAGCAAACAATGTTCTTTTGATTAGAAAGAATCAGTGTATGATGTTTGCGTCTGCTCCTGTTCTTCATGTGACGCTGCCATTAAATGTGGATGGGGCTAAAGTGAGTTTGCTCCTCAATTCATGCTGTAGCTGTAGAAATGTAGGAGCAGTGACAAATGAAACCAAAGCTTTGACTCTGCATGTGTTGAATGAGCTGCCCATAGGGGTCTCTGCTGGACCAGGTCAATGTGGGAGTTCATCATTCGCTCATTTATACGTTACACATCAGTTTCACCAGGGTATGAGCCTACATGCAGATCATCCTTTAGCAAGATTACGTGGGATAATATTTTTTGCCACTAGGATATGTGATCTCATTGTTTGGGTTATGATTATTAATCATTAGCAGATGCATGATACATGTTAATTTTGCATTACTCAGGTTGTTTAAACAGATACCTAAAATACATTTATTTAGCGAGCATATCTCCGGCCCGAGACCGAGCCTGTAATACATGTACTGTATGTGTACGCACATAGTTATAAGAACAACGCCATGTGGAACATGTTCTGATTCTTCTCATTCAGTATGTCGCAGGATCCAACTCATTGGCATTCCTTCTGAGAAGAATATGCAAAAAGTTTCATATTGTAATAGTGAACTGACTGATCTCCACGATTCTCCATTTTGACAGTTGTTTTTGTAGAACTCTTATCAAAATCATAGCAGATCATTACAGTATTTACTCGAACATTCACTCATGGACTGATTTGCATGCAGTTTCGAGCTTTCGAGCTGTAGTCATTATCCATTCCGGTCAGGCAGCGTTTGCTTTTGATGGGTGCCGAAGAGAACAGGGAAGGAAATGAATTCTGCTCTGGGAGCGACTGATTCCATTTGGCCGTCCATTTATTGACTTTCTGCACAGAGGTTGGAAACCCTCTCAAACCTGAGCATTAGTTAGATTAGTTGTGTACAGGAGGAAGAGCTGTTGTGGTCAATCCCCAGGAATGCTATACTGTATTCATTAATGTTTACTGAACTGCATCTATTGAGTTCATCTGAGGATGAGAAATTGAGCAGCTGGTAGAAGTCAAACATATTGAGCAGCGTTCAGACTGACGGAGTGTTGCTGTTGTTGTTTTAAGTAGTTCTGAATCACGAAGTAGCCTAACCTAACCTCTTCTTCTAATGGGATGCTGTGATTGACTCTTTTTACAGGTAGTTAATTGTGATTATTTGTCTGAATTGTGCAGAATCAGTGTGTTTATTTTCTGTCGTTATCTAATATGTGGAATCAGAGGCGTTCACACACTGAATGTTGAGTCAGATGCTGTAATCGTGTGCTATGATGAACCTCACAGATTATGTGCTGACATATTTATCAGCTCTCTAATTAAAATAGATGAAAAACGTGATTACATTAAAGATTTAGAGTACATAAATATATTCATATATTTAGAGTTTATCTTAGTTGCCAGAAGGAGAGATCACTTGATCCTTCTTTAATAACACATAAGTGAATAAATACTGTAGTTTTCATGCAGTTTGTTGTTCGAGATCTGTGTGTGGAACCTTACTATGGAAGTGTGTATGCTGTTTTTGTACACATTCAAGAACACTTTTTTATTGTTCATTAAAATGTATTAGTATTTTTTTTACATAATTTTTTTTATTATTATTTTTAAATGACTGTTGAAAGAAGCTGTAGGGAAGTGTGTGTCTGTTTTCTCCTCCTCATTTCTAGCCCAGAGAGAGGAAAACTCGCAGTAATATCACAACTACTGTCACAGTAATATCAAAAAATGGACATATCACGATATATGCATGTCGATACGATAACTGGATGATTTTTATACTTCAAAAGATTATGAAAAGTGTTAGGTCAACGCAGACAGACAATAGACTGGTGAGTGTTACATACGTGTACTTAATGTTATTAAATGCAATAAGCCTCTCGGACAGCGTGTGTGATCCCGATTACAGTTCTCTTCCGCGGCTTATATTACCAAATACACACACAATTACGTCAGATTGCCCATCTTGGTGAGATTTCACGCAAACACAGCCAGTTATGTCTTAATAATATATTGGTGTGTAACAGTATATTGGATCTGTGCAGCTCTTAAAGTGACAGCACCCTAATAAACTGCTTCAGTAAGGTTGATCAAACAACAAAACTCACTCACTGCTCTTGATGGGATAACTTTTGTAGACTAAGCAGTGTTTAATTTTTTTACATTTGGTTATTCAATTTCTGTGATTAAATAAACCTATTGTAGGACTGGTTTACACTGATGTTAAAATGACACTTAGTTTTAATGTAATGCTGCAGTAAAACACTGCTGTTCACTTTCAGAAGATGTAGAGATGCTTTCTTCTTACAAAAAGTTAGTTATTGTATATCTTCAATATCACGCAGCCCTAGTGAGGACACTCGTCCTGTTAGACACAGGTACTTTGTTATTTCTGTCCTTTCTGTTGCTTCTTTAATTTTTTTAATTATTTTATATGTGATATAGAAGCATATAACTGGTAAGTTTCTGATTTCATAGTTTATTTAGCTGTGTTTGGTGTGGGAGGGAATGTCCATATAGTGAACATGGTGTTTGTTTCGCTCTTTTCCCTCATATTGAAGATTCTGAAAGGTGTCATTATGATGCCAGCAAACATGTTTAACATTCTGTTTTATCTTGTTTGAACAAGAGTTTGAGGGAAAAAACTTTGGTGTCTTGTTTGAAAGGAGTGAAGGAGTGAAGGCACATCTCTAACAACAAGAGAAACAAAGAGAAACACATCAGAGCAGTGTCTGGGCAGAAACTCATGAAGACGAGCCTCGGTCACATGTGTGACCATCCATCTTCACTGATCATCAGTTAAGACCAATAAATCTTCTTCATTGTGAATATTGTTAACTAGAGTATAGTGTTCAGTGATATAATAATGACTTTGGACCAGGTTTTCAGACACATCTATGAGTGTGAATGATTTCACAGCTGGGAAAGTCACTCTGTAGTTCAGTCTAACTTTCCTGAACCTTCCACCTCTGTCTTGTTGAGCATCTCAAGGGATCGCTGACCCGGGACAGCAGACATGAAGGTCACCGTGTGTGTGGCTGTCAAGAACAGAAACCTCCTGACATTCAGATATCACACAGCTTCAGAGGAAGGGTGGCAGGCGCAGTTGTCATGGCAACCTGTTAAAACACAAGGGAGTGAGGCAGTGCACTTGAGGGCCAGATTATGCAAACAATTCAAACATTTTGCGGTTAAATTATGGGGTTTATATTCTGAGACTCGTTGTGTCATATGTGGTGTAGACAGCATCACTTATTATAATGAGTTTTATTTGCTTTTGATGCTTCGCATCATGTGTGTAGTATTAACACGAGAGGGTCATTCCGTGTCAACTCAACCAGAGGTTCCCGGCTCAAATTTTTTATTTTATTCATATTTTTTCTGTGTAAAGACAAACATAAATAGTGATGAAAGCCAAAATATTAAATGTCACAGATGTATATTTACTGAGTAATCCACTATTTTGTAGAGGGGGTCAAAATGACCATTTTCACCTGAGATTTGGAGCCAAATTACAGGGGTGTAAAAATGACTTTATAAAGATGGCAGCATCATTATTTTATTTCTACACAGAGATTGGTAGATCTATTAGTCTGTTGACTTTATCAATCTTTGTTTCATTATATGCCAACAGTGACAGTTCAAAAATGGCAAAAACTTCTTGTGTTTTTTGCCTCAAGTTTGCATGTCTGTAACTCAAGAAGTGTTAAAGGTATCTTAATATCTTTTTAGATTCTGGTTCTTAACAAACTTTCCTTTTGGTATCTTTATTTTAAAGTCCCTCGATGGTTCAGTCCCAGAGATATGGAGATCTTAATGTGGCTCCATGAGTAAATTGGTCAATTGTACACATTTTCAGTGGTCAAAAAACAAATGTGGTTCACTCTTCATACAGCTGATACTTTTTTCTTTTAAAGAGGAATATCTGAAGAACAAACAATGTTGAAACTAGAAATGTATCTTGTGTTTTTCTATTTCTATTCAACTCAATTGTATAGAGCATTTGAGTGCCATACATATTCCTTTTCCAAAGTTGTCATGCCTGTAACTCTAAAAGTATTCAAGATATTTTAATATCCTTCTAGATTCTCATTCTTAATAAACTTTTCTTTTGTAATCTTCATTTTCAAGGCACTATATAGTTCAGTCCCATAGATATGGAGATCTCAAAGCAGCTCCATGTTCAAATTGTTGAATTTTACCCATTTTCAGTGATCGAAAACCAAATGTGGGTCACTTTATACACAGATAATACTTATGTCTAAAGAGGAATATCTGAAGAATAAATAATGTTTAAACTAGAAATGTATCTTGTTTCCTTCTATCAAAAAAATTTGCATAAAACATGACTCTCTGAGTACCGAAAATCCACTGAAAATTTACTCAGTAAATATACATCTCTGACATTTAATATTTTGGCTTTAATCATTATTTGTTTGTCTTTATACAGAAAAAATATTAAAAAAATCAAAAATTTGAGCCAATTTGATTGATTTGACACGGAATGACCCTATAGCGTTATTTAAACACTGCAGCCATTGTGTATTGCGAAAGTCTTATCATAAAATAAGATTGTGGTCGTGTTGTCCAGCCCTCATTAGATTACTAGATGCCGCTGGAGTAGAAGGTTGATGTTCTTTGAATCTGGATGTGATACTATGTGAGTAAATGGCAACCAATGACAGTCAGACTCGTCATGTTTTCTGTCGTCTGACCATCATCTTTGCAGTGGAAGCAGATATATGTGGTTAAGTGAAGGAGGTCAGTAATAGCTGGAGCCTTACATATCCGTCAGATTCTCATCTCAATGGCAGCTGCTCGACTGGTGCACAACCCTGAAAGTACATCATCTGATCACCTGAGCTGTGAATGTCACATGAGCAGCATGTACCATTGTTACCGTGACGTGACGCACCTGTAAAGGGCTGACAGTGACTGTATCGCTGATGAGAGACGGGATGTGTTCTTTGCTAAGGGTCCATCTGCTGTGACAGGAGAGATCCATATGCTTGAGCTTCACAGATGGTCTTCACACCTGAGCATGAATATTCTGCTGTGAGCGTGAGAATCTGATGCTGAATCGAGCTGCTGACTGTCAAACCAACAGCAGCACTGCAGTTTACTCCAGCAGTGTTCTTCTGGAAACACCACTGAATAACTCCAGTGAAGCTGAACATCAGCTTTTAGAAGCAGTGTATGGAAATGAATCATCCAAATGATGAGTGTGTGTATACAGGTTTGTGTATACTTGTAAGGTCCAAAATGTCCTCATTATCAGTGAAACCTGTTGAACACAGACTAGTGAGCCAGAGCTCATTGATAAAAGGCTTATTTTTATTTTGCACAGGTTTCTGTGAGTGTTATATTTAGGGGTCAGAAGTCAGGTTAGGACATAGAAAAAAAACAAAACAGTGAAAGTCTATGGGCCAGATTCACTAAACAGGGTAAATTAGCGTGAGACTGCAATCCCATAAAAGCGCTGATGGGAGTGAAAGGTTCTGCAGCTGATCTACTGACACTGCGCAAATGAAAGAACGCAGACGCAGCAGCTCTTTTCCATTATGACCAACGCAATCCACCAAGAGCAGCTCAAATTAACGTAGGGTCGCAGACAAGCAGATTTTTCATTGCGTGTGTTTAGTAAATCTTGGCAGTAGTTTTTTAACACCTAAAGAGGGTTTGCGCTGGCACAAGCTGTTAGTAAATCTAGCCTTATATTGTATGTCTCCACTAATATAGTCAAACATATAGGGTGTGTGAGTGATTATTCATGAAACACACAGTAATGTCACTGCACACGTGTTTCTCCATCTCCACAGACAGAAGCCCAGAATAAAACCACTGTCCTGTTTCTCTGTCACTCTCATACAGATGTAGGACACTAAACTGCTGAATGAATTAAAAGTCGGAAGGAAAATCAATAAATAGATTCACTTATTAGTTCTTTTGGCAAAGAGAAAATGGCTTTGGCAAAACTGTTGGAAAATAGGTGTAAATATTCATGAAGCAAACCTTCCAGGATGAATATTCATGACTGGGCTATTTGGCCGAATTTGATTATTGATTTAGATGAGACATCTCAATGTGTGTATGAAAGAAATTATTACACTACCAGTCAAAAGTTTGGAATCAATAAGATTTTTAATGTTTTTAAAAGAAGTTTCGTCTGCTCACCAAGGCTGCATTTATTTCATTAAAAATACAGTAAAAACGGTAATATTGTGAAATATTATTACAATTTAAAATAACTTTTTTCTGTTTGAATATATTTTATAAAGTAATTTATTCCTGAATAATTTCAGCATCATTACTCCAGTCTTCAGTGTCACATGATCCTTCAGAAATCATTCCAATATGCTGATTTGCTGTTCAAGAAACATTTATTGTGTACAATTGTACAAAATATTTGTGTACAATATTTTTTTTTCAGGAGTCTTTGATGAATAGAAAGTTCAAAAGAACAGCATTTATTTGAAATATAATCTTTTGTAACATTATAAATGTCTTTACTGTCACTTTGATTGATTTGTTCAGCAAGGATGCATTAAAAGTATTAATTTCTTTAATTTCTTTTCAAAAAAATAAAAATAAAAATTCTTACTGACCCCAAACTTTTGAACGGTAGTGTATAATGTTACAAAAGCTTTGTATTTTTCAACATGTTTTCATCATTGATAATAATCATAAATGTTTCTTGAGCAGCAGATCATCATATTAGAATGATTTCTGAAGGATCATGTGACACTGAAGACTGGAGTAATGATGCTGAAATTATTCAGGAATAAATTACTTTATAAAATATATTCAAACAGAAAACAGTTATTTTAATTTGTAATAATATTTCACAATATTACTGTTTTTACTGTATTTTTAATTAAATAAATGCAGCCTTGGTGAGCAGACGAAACTTCTTTTAAAAACATTAAAAATCTTACAGATTCCAAACTTTTGATCGGTAGTGTATATTGCTAGAAACGACGGTAGATAGAAACACAGTAAACAAACATAAACAGACATATGTTTTTACTGTTATTTTTATTCTTATGTATTTGTTTCCTCTTTATGTAAAGCATGTGAATTACCATTGTGTATGAAATGTGCTATACAATAAAATTGCCTTGCCTTGCCTACAGTACATCACTCTTCAAAAGTTTGGGATTAGTAAGAATGTCTTTGTTTTTGAAAGAAAGTTCTTACATACACCAAGGTCAAAAACAGTAATGTTGTAAAGTGTGTTATTCCAATTTTAAGTCGCTATTCTGTATTTTAATAGATTTTGAAATGTTATTAAGTTTTTCCTTGATGGCGAAGCTCCATTACTCCAATCTTCAGTGTCACGATGGCTGGAGTTGGTTGTTCCTGTGTGGACATGAAGTATGAGGATATTTGTGTGGTATTTTTGATATTGAGTCATTTGACACTGATATGAGGAGAATTTTGAGGTTTTCACCCCTAGAACATCCAGCGCTAACACTGTGTCCTCCGTATCTACTCGCCTGAGTCTCGCCAGGGTTTGTGTACCAATTTAAATCTAATTTGCGTGATCTGATGTGAGCATTAGTGAATAATTGATGCGATGTCGAGCTACTGAAGCACATCAGCAGACCCAAACACTTGTGTGGTCACAGCAGGAGGACTGCGGACTCTGAATGTGATTTAATTTGGACCGGAGAGATTGTAATGAGTATGTAGCCCACTCAGTATGATTACGCTGAATTGTTTTTATTTAAAAGAAAATACGTAGATGTTTACAAGAGTCATTCTGAATGCCATTTAATTAGTATTTTCAAGGTACATTTATATTCAGCAGTTCTAAAACTACTAACCGGTTAGAATGTTCATATAGAGTTTGATTGACGAGCCAGTGAGGAGGGAGTTTGTGTCAGTTCGTTAACCAGAGCTGAGAGATCGTCAGAAGAGATTCATCTGGAGTTTAGCACTTATTGTGTGTACATTTCTCATACAACAACTGGGATGCTGGTTAAATGCAGTAAATTGTGCTTAAATGATTGAAATTTGCTATAAATAAGTGTATCCTGTTTGTATAAGACATAATAATTGCTCATAATAGAGGAAGGGATGCCAGTTGGATCAAAACTCTGATTAGTGTTCTGATGGTCGTTATTGATCATCGTTCACTTTGTTTGCTGGAACTGTGAAGATTGAGTCTAATGTAAAGCGTCTTGTAATACTTTTCTTTAAAGGGACACTCCACCATTTCTGCACCATTTACTCACCCTCATGAGTCTTTCTTCTGTGGAACACAAGTGAAGATTTTTAGAAAAATAATACATTTCTATTTTCATATAAGGCAAGTTAAGCCCAAAAGTTGGTGCTTCAAAAGCCACACCCCATTCACCTCCATTGTAAGTGCCTCATTTTTTATTTTTTAAGAAAAGGAGTGATGAGTAGAAATACTTTTTTTTAAGGTGATTAACCTAATACATCGAATGCTGTCATTTGATCTTGGACTGAACCAGGAATATTCCTTGAAGCTACAGTTAGTTGATCTAATGGTTGTGAAATTGCTGTGTTTTTCTCAGCTTCATGCACTGCCATTAATGTGCTGGGTGCTTTTATAAGGGGCTTTTGGTAAGAAAGTGTCTGCTATGTAAGTAGATGTTCAATGCCAGAGTTGTGCTTGAGACGAGCGTCATCCCTCACAGATGAAATAATGCTGGAGAGGAACAGGATCGACTCATAAATAAAGGTGATAAGCAGCAAGCTCATTTATATGCTAATTCTCTAAAGCAACATGTCATGCGTTAGCTGCTCTCCACTCCAGTGGACATGAGAATCAGCATCATTGTGCTGTCGGAGCTCACAGGAGCTCATTCAGAGGAACCGAGGAGTGTGTGGAGATCAGATGAAGAGATGAGCGGAGATTGACATACACAAATGCTGGACATCAGGGGTTAAAGATTTGGGCTTGTATTTGAAAGGAGCAGCGCAGAACTGCTTTAAGTTTTTGACATGTAGAATAAATACTTTGAATGTTGCGATCCTATCAGACATAAGATAGCAACCTGAATCGTAACAAAGCACTGTTCGCCAGAGGAGAACTGGCCCCCCGACTAAGCCTGGTTTCTCCCAAGGTTTTTTTCTCCATTTTAACACAGAAGTCTATTTGCCACCTGTTTGCCATCTGATGTCACCTGTTGGAGTTTGGGTTCCTTGCCGCTGTCGCCTTTGGCTTGCTTAGTTGGGGACACTTGACATTTGATATTCAACAGTGCTCAATGAAAAATGCAGAACAGTTAGTTCATGCGTTCATGACCTCAAGGCTAGATTACTGTAACGCTCTACTGGGTGGTTGTTCCGCTCACCTGATAAATAAACTACAGCTCGTACAAAATGCAGCAGCTAGAGTTCTTACTAGAACTAGGAAGTATGACCATATTAGCCCAGTTCTGTCAACACTGCATTGGCTTCCTGTTAAACATCGTATAGATTTTAAAATCTTGCTAATTACTTACAAAGCACTAAATGGTTTAGCTCCCCAGTACCTGAGCGAGCTCTTAAAGCATTATAGTCCTTCACGTCTATTGCGATCTCAGGATTCAGGCCAGCTGATAATACCTAGAATATCAAAATCAACCGCAGGTGGTAGATCCTTCTCCTATCTGGCACCTAAACTCTGGAACAATCTTCCAAGCATTGTTCGGGAGGCAGACACACTCTGTCAGTTTAAATCTAGACTAAAAACGCATCTCTTTAACCTGGCATACACATAACACATTATCAATTTATATTTTCAAATCCGTTAAAGGATTATTAGGCTGCATAAATTAGGTCAGCCGGAACCGAACACTTCCTATAACACCAGATGTACTCGTTACATCAGAAGAAGAATGGCATCTACGCTAATATTAGTCTTTCTGTTTATCCCGAGGTTTACCGTAGTCAACCAGATCCGGGCCGTATCCAGGTGAGACCGAGGACCGGCGCCTTGACGCGACCACAACGTAGCCCTGAAGTATCAGCAGAGATTGAGTCAACTAGATCATCCATTGTGAAGGCCTCATCGACACAACAGCCAGTGGCACAGCTCCTCAACAAACCGTCCATACCGGTGTGATGAATACGATCCTCAACTGGACTGAACTGGAATAAATACTTTGAATGTTGCGATCCTATCAGACATAAGATAGCAACCTGAATCGTAACAAAGCACTGTTCGCCAGAGGAGAACTGGCCCCCCGACTAAGCCTGGTTTCTCCCAAGGTTTTTTTCTCCATTTTAACACAGAAGTCTATTTGCCACCTGTTTGCCATCTGATGTCACCTGTTGGAGTTTGGGTTCCTTGCCGCTGTCGCCTTTGGCTTGCTTAGTTGGGGACACTTGACATTTGATATTCAACAGTGCTTTGATCTGCCGACATTGACACTATTCTTTAAGAGCTGCTGTGCAGCTAAAATTATATACCAGTTATCAATGTTAAGCTGCTTTGACACAATCTGCATTGTAAAAAGCGCTATATAAATAAAGGTGACTTGACTTGACTTGACTTGACATGTGTCACCCAAAAGTCTAGTGGTCTAGAAGTATGATTCTCACTTTGGGTGTAAGAGGTCCCGGGTTCAAATCCTGGACGAGCCCCCACTTTTGTCACGACCAGCTCAAAGTCGTGAGAAATGAAAGGAGGACGTAGTGACGTCAGTGCAGTTGCATAAATTAAACATATTTATTGGTTAACGTAAATAAAAGAAATCTGTAAAATAACATGGTCATCTGTAGAGTCTGTAAGATGCATCAAAAACCCAAAAGCAAGTAACAAATGATCAATGTTAAACTACAACTAAACAAAACCAAAATTCAAACAAAAGACAACCGCTGAAAACTCTCCATCCATGTTAACAAACACAACTTTATAGAGGGAAGAACAAAGTTCTCTTGATGAGCCTTGTAGCCACACCAACTGGACGACAGGAAGAGCAGGAGACCTGTCCATCACACACATGAGAGACTCATGCGTGAATGAGAAAAAGAGCGGGACATGCGTGATGTTAAAAAGCAATAAGCGCAATAAGCTGTGACAATACAGAACTCAGTGCGGAGCTCACGATGCAAGCATTAATGCGTGAACACAAGAAATTATTCTCTCGATCAGGTACAGGCTTCCTGTTCCTCTTTCACATCAGACCTCTACTAAATGATTGATTATACTACCGGAGGTTGTGTTAACAGAACCTATTCTGTCATTTACCTCATTTTAAAAACATTGACAGGTAATTCCAAACGCTGTCCATTATTATGACAGAAGAGAAAAAAGAAAACCGCTTAAGCCCAGTACAAATTACACACACGCGCGCGCACACACACACGCACAAACCTGGCATTGTACACTTTAAATATTGCTGTGATGAATTGCTTATGCTCCTCTATTGTGAGTTGCTTTGGATAAAACTGTCTGCTGAATGCATGAATATAAATGTAAACCTGCCCAACAGGTGTTGAGGTCCACCTCTTAGTTCCTTCGGGTCTATCGAGTCAAGCATTCAGGGCTTGTGGCTGGCGTTCTGTGTCTTCTGTAGGGCAGTGCTCTCAACTCAGCTAAAATATAAAACGGTTTTGCCGCAGGGCCACTGCTAAAGAGAGTCGCACGGCTCTTGAGAGCGAGTTATCAAACCAGAACGGCTGCTGTGAGACGAGATGCTCCAGTGAGATGAAGAAGGGAAGGAAGCTCAACTTTAGTGTATGGTAATGTATCTCGTGTTGTTAGAGAAACCATTAGAGTCTGTGTGGAGAGAATGGCTGCTTTAGACCTTCCATACAGGTTGATGAAAGCTTGTGTATAATTCTACTGCATCTCTTCTTCTGTTTTTTGATCTTTCTGTGTCTCTCTGTTGGTTGTCTCAGTGAACAGATGCTGGTTTAACTCACGTAGGTAAGAGCTGCGGTCTCTACAGAGGGATATATCTCACCATACATGTATATTTAATTTCTGCTGAGACCGATCAGATCAACAGAAGTCACGCACCTCAGTGAGTTTCAAATCGCAGTCTAAGACTCAAGGGAATTTTTTTCAGACTCATTTGACTTTTTTCCCAGAATTTTGTCTTAGACTGCGAGCAATTGTGATATTATGTAAATATTATTAACTGAAATCAATGCACATATTTAAAATTAATGTTCTTTAATAAATAACAAATATTTTGAACCAAAATGGCAATTTGAACCAAAAATGTGGTTTTGTTGTTATTTGTGCATTTTGTGTGGTGAAGCATGATCAAAGGTCCTAACATATTTCACAGTTTTAATAAAATAACAATTTTGGCAGATCATTTTCCCATGATTCAGCTCTAGAAGTCTCTGCATGTGTTCAGTGTGTTTTTGAGGGAGTTTAACAAGGTAATTTGTAGTACAGTAAGACTGAAAATGCCAGCTGATATTCAGTCATCATCCTCACATGATGTTGTTACAGGATCTACTTTAGATACAAATCAATGAAATGGAGGTTAAATCACATTAGAAGAAATGAGTATCTCTGTCTAAAAGCCATTATAGAGAGAAGGAGCATCAGCAGTAAAAACAGAATAAGAGAGAAAGAACTCGAAATAACAGGATGTCAAACCGGACCAAATAATCTTTATATGGTGTATCGTGTGCCTGTTATTGCTTTGTGTCTCCAGAAATGGTCAAGAATTCTCTGCAGAGAATTTTTTATACCATGAAACATTTGATGTTCATTGATGTCAAATCTGTCTGAAGTAAAGCGCAATTCTGAAGGAAATTCTGATTCTCAGATGTTTCTGCAGAAATAAGCCTGAATCTGTAGAGAGAGAGAGACAGACAGATGAGATGCATCTTTACTGTATTTTTATGTGGTTTCTGAAATATTTCTTCAGTTATTACAGGTGGTTTTAATGTGACAGACGGATCATCTAAAGCACTACTTGTTGTTTACAGCCATTAACACACTATGACAGAGCGATTAAAAACAACAGATGTGTGTTAAACTCTACAGACGTATTTAGTGTCTAAGTAAAAATGAAACAATTGTGCATTTAGTCATTTCAGTATTAACAGTAATATTTACAATGATAATAGCAATATTTCAGGCTTTCTTTCTGGCTGATTTTGAAACACTGATCTGTGTTTCTGATCAAGCGTTTGGTGTCATTAACATCACACAACATGTCTAACAGGGGCCGGTTTGGACATAAGCCAATGAGATGTAAAGAGTTTGAGCACTTAAATAATCCACAAACAAACTCCCTATCTTCCTCCTGGACACGCTTGGATTTGTTTGGAAAGCAGCAGTTACATTCATTCAGCTGAAACCTTTGCTCGTTTGTGGCCGTTGTGATTTTGTGCAGTTAAAATCATCCTGTTTGATTACAGATGAAATCTTACTGAGCTTTTCACTCCCTTAATCTAGATTTTGCCCACAAGATGAAGCACATCATCCCGTTTCTATTGGAGATGACCTGATTCTACACCTGAAATAGACTCATGCTTTCCTCCTGAGCGTTGAGTAAAATAAAACATCTTACCCTTGAATTCTCAGACCACCCGTATATACCTCTCTCTCTCTCTCTGGTAGTTAATGACTGTCGGTTCGAGCCGCGGAAACTGTTTTGCATAAGGTCAGGAATCACGATGACAAATACCAAATACGTTAAGTCATTAATAGTCTTGTTCTTCATGGATAAAAATGCTCATCTGATGTAGGTCAACAAGGCATAAAAAATACTGAATTAATGCTAACAGATTTCATTTTCACAATGACTGACATTTGACACAGACCTCAGCTCACGACTGCAGGATTCTGTTGTTTAAGGCTCTTCACTCTTGACAGATTTGGTTGGATTAAAGCGAACTCTGGTGCGATTGCTCTAGTGCGGTTCATTTGAATAAGTGTGAACGCTGCCATTCAAACCTTGGTGCACACCAAACCATCCCTTCCACATGAACTTTGGTGCGGTATGAAATATGAACACAACACGGACCAAAGACATCTAAACGAAGAAAAAGAATGCCCAAGCGTAGCTGGTTTTTCTCATCATAGTCGTGATGTTGCCCATCACAGTTCAGCACAGGTATCAGAAACGCAGCAGATCTTCGTTTCTTTGTGTATCGGATGAATTCCTGCTGTTTTGACTTATTTACTTTATAAAGGATAAACTTTATTTGTCCCAGAAGGGAAATTTGTCTTGGGCAAAGTGCTACAGTGTTACTCTGACCATACAATAACAATTAAACAAACAAAACAAGTAAAAACATACATTAAAACACAGTATACAGTAAACACAGTAAAAAAAAAACACAGTAAACAGTATATAAGCTCTTCACATGTTCTCAGCTGATAAAAATGCTATCATCCGTGCTCACATACAACGAGCACATTTGGCACACCGGATTGTTTTGGATGTTCAGAAAGTTCTGTTGCAAAATATGTCATAAAAGCCTTTTTTATCTTCAGGTTCAGTGTTAGAAACGACAGTGAGCACCTTTACATGCACACCAGTAACTACCAAAAATCAGTTTATTGAAAAACCTGATTTACCAGTTTACATGCAAATCAATAACCTGGAAATGCCAGTAAAAGGTGTTTACAAGACTGTATTAAAAGCGTTTTTTAATAAAGCTGCCAGCCACCACCAGCATTTTTGATCATTTTCACACAATTTTCACGGCCCCCAGAATATTTTGTTGTATGAATATCTGAACATGCAATATGTCAAAAGAAAGAACAGAGCCTCTGCTTTTTAAACAAAACAAAAAGACAGAAACATTTTATTCTAGCTTTATACATTCTTTTTTATTAACACTTGAATGTGGGTAAGCTACATTAAAAAAAAGCAACATTTTGAACAAAAAGCTGAGAAAATCATGTTTTTTTTTTTTTTTTTTTTTGAAAGACAACAACATGCATAAGCAATGCTTTTATCGCTTGTTTCTGCTCCCTTTTGCCTGTGTTTTGATCTGGAAATTCTGTACTCTTTCAGAAGTTACATTATAGCGCCCCCTAACGTTAAACAGTGAAAAGCCGTAAAATTCCGTCAATGGCGGGGAAAGAGTAAAGAAAACAGGTTATTCACTGGTGGGGATGTCAAAATGTAAGCATCCATGTATTTCTCTCAGAGCATCTTTTTATTATGTAAGTTGTGATAAGTTGTTAAAAACCCCAGAGTATTTCAAAATGTCAGTGAGAAACTCGTTCTCCTCTCATATTTGAAGTCCTGTACCGCTTGTGCTTTGGCTGCATGAGATGAGAACAGAGAACACATTTTTTATATTTCTATTTTATATTTCTTGAGTTTGTGATATATTTCTCCTCTGCTACCATGAAACGCTCGCTGTGTCTGGATGTGCTTAAATCTGCCGTATAAGGATGTGTTCAGGACATGTTTATATGCTGGGCGAATTTGGAGTAATGGGCAAAAATCTAGTGTCGATGGGTTTATTCTTAAGCTGTTTGTGACCTTCAGCCAATAAAGGAAAATGGTTTAGTGCGTGTACATAACCATACACGTTGTTGGCTTATTAAGCATAATTGGTTTAAGAATGCACTCAATGTGAACGCTAAGTGAACCAGGACTAAATGTATCGTTTTGTGTGAACCGGCCCTAAGTCACCTGACAGCCTTTCTGAACCTCCAGTCTAAACTGGGCCAGAGAGCTCAATGTTTGCTGATCACAGCGTCAGCAGTTTATTGATTATCTGAACAGCTTCCAGAATGAAGTGTGGAGCTCTCTTTTATTCCTCATGTTCTCTCTCGTATGTCTGAGAAACAGGAGGCTTTATGCTGAAATGTGAGTGATTATTCATGAAACACACAGTAATGTCACTGCACACGTGTTTCTCCATCTCCACAGACAGAAGCCCAGAATAAAACCACTGTCCTGTTTCTCTGTCACTCTCATATGGATGTAGGACACTAAACCTCTGGGCTTTTCCTCTAAACTCACCTGACAGACTCTCAGAGAGGGAACAGCGCATGAAACTGAAGCTGATATCACAGTTACGCTTGTGGAGCAGCGCTCGAGTCCTCGACTCACCTGACTGACTCAGTTCTATGTCTTTTCTCTGCTGTAGAAGGATCAGCAAAACAACACAACACATCTGACAGAGAAGATCTTCTCTCAAACAGAGGAAATTCAGATTGTGTTCATGTAATGAAAGTTTGATGTTGAACATCTGCTGAAGAATAAAATATTCCAGATCTTTCGATTGGCTCAATTAATCTAATCATATCATAGAGACGCTGATGGATGTGGACGACCGTCACACGTCAGATGAACATGTTTTTGATGACTCTCATCTGTGAACAGTCATTATAACACAGAAGCAACATAAACTCCATTAGCTGGCACAAACTTCAGCACGTCAGAAACTGAAATGTGAGTCTTAGCGTTGTAGAGACAGATGGTTTTATGGCTGAAATTATTGCCTGAATTCACTTCTGCTGTCACTCAAGTTTGATTGACAGCTGTCACGTGAAGTCAGTAGCTCTCCGATGATGTTATTGAATAAAATCATCTTCAAAAGCATGAATGAAGCTGAATCTGAGCGTAGATGAGTCTGTTCAACGGGAATCACGATTTCTCAGGCAAACACCGAAGATGAAAAGATTAAATGAGAAATTGTTCTATAGTGTAAAAAGCCAACATTATACATATTTTCTAAGTCAGTGATGGTGTTTTGTTCAAGGATGAAAGATAAACAGGGCGTCCTTCATAAAACCTGAATGAGAATATAATGAACAGAAGTATTTAGGGATGCCACGATATGAAAATTTTGTCCGATACCGATAACCGATATATTGGCAGATAAATCTAAATCCAAATTTATATAATTTTGAGAGCCTGATAACAAAAACAAAAGTCTCACCATTAAAAGCCATGTCCCAAACACACAATTATGATGTTCTCATTATAATATTATGTAGTCTATATGACAGATGTGTGCTGTATGTTACACTTAACTGTGTTTTCCTTTTTGAAGTGATTTCAATCATATTTCAAGCAATTCAAAACCATCATGGTGGACAGTGCGCATCTCAAGTGTTTCAGCTGAAGGAAATAATCCATTATCGGTTTTAATATATCAGTATGGCAAATTTTCTTATCAGGCCGATAACGATAACATTAAAAATGAACATATAACGGCCAATACTGATATGGTGACCGATATATCCTGCATCTCTAGAATGATTTTCAACTTACGTTTACAGTACTTCTGTTCATTGTATTCTCAGCGTGTAAAGCTAATTTCTGTCCAACAGTGGCGCCATCACTTCTGTTCAGTCTGGTTTTCTTATTTGGTGTTTTTGGACCTTTAACCTTTGAATTTAGCTGCAGTTTTTCAGAAGTGTCAGAGTTGTGCATGAGACGAGCGTCGTCCCTCACAGATGAAATAATGCTGGAGAGGAACAGGATCGACTCATAAATAAAGGTGATAAGCAGCAAGCTCATTTATATGCTAATTCTCTAAAGCAACATGTCATGCGTTAGCTGCTCTCCACTCCAGTGGACATGAGAATCAGCATCATTGTGCTGTCGGAGCTCACAGGAGCTCATTCAGAGGAACCGAGGAGTGTGTGGAGATCAGATGAAGAGATGAGCGGAGATCGACATACACAAGTATCAGGGGTTAAAGGGTTTTGCCCAATGGCCATTCAGAGACATTATAAATAGGAGGATAATGATTGGTTGGTGTTTTGTGTTCAGTGCATTTCGAGGGATCTGTGGAGTTTGAGACGGATCACATGGAGTTAAAGGGATCGTTTAAACATTCTTTAAAATGTAAATGATGCAGTAAATGATGACAGAACAATAATTTTTGGCCAAACTGACCCTTTGACCCTTCTTACACTTCTGATGTCTTGAATGGCTCTGATGGAGACAAGTCTGGTTGTGTTCCTGCTTTAGCGTGTTCAGTTTGACACGTGTTTGTTCATGATGTTGGTTTGAAAAGAGACCTTTGTGAAAAACACACATACACACACACACATACATACATACACACACACACACACACACACACGTTTGTTTTTGTGAATTGTGGGGTCATTCCATAGGCGTAATGGTTTTTATACTGTACAAACCGTATTTTCTCTCCCCCTACACTACCTCTACCCCTAAACCTACCCATCACAGGAAACTGTGCACATTTTTACTTTCTCACAAAAACTCATTCTGTATGATTTATAAGCCTTTTGAACAATGGTGACATGGGGTAATGTCCTCATAAGTCACTCTCCTTGTAATACCTGTCATACCCATGTCATTATACACATTTGTGTTCTGATATGTCACAAAAACACACACACACACACACACACACACAGTCAGTGTCCATAGCAACAAGCTAACTGAAATCAATTATGTTTTTTCAAAGATAAGTCTTAATGATTTTAACTTCACATCTTTTTTCCTCTTTTTGTCATTTCTCTCTCTCTCTCCGCTCCCTTTTTACCTTCAGATGATTCTTCTTCAGAATCTTCAAGATCTCTTTCTTTTAATTGCCGCTCTAAGAAGCTGTTTTTGAGATTTCACTGGATGGTTTTGAACTCAAAGGCCCTTGAAGAGACTCGTGACCCAGAAGTCAAGAGGGTTTTTTTGAAATAATGTCCATTCTAAATGCAAATTACGATTTTGGAATAATCAGAGACGAAGTTTGAAGGAAACAGATCCCTCCTCTGTAAACTGAGCAGATTCATTTTTGCGTTATTATTAACCTGAGCATGTGAAGTAGTTCACAGAAATGTGAATTTGCCTGAATGTACTGAGACACTTTCCCTGATGAACATCTGAAGTTTGACCTTCTGCAGAATGTGATCTGTGATCTGGACGAGAGTCTGATTTCAAATGCTCAGCTGTCATATATTACAGTCTCAGGTTCTGCTTTAGTGTCAGTGAGGAGCGTCGACTGGCTTTATCTTCTCTGCTTCTCTGCGTGAGAGTCGTTCCTGGTGTAGATTGAGGGGGAAAGTGTCCTTGCGGTGAAAAGAGACGAGCTCTGACTTTTAGTCAAACTCGTGCGGCTGACAGCTCTAATGTGACCCAGATCAGCATCACGTAATGCGAGTCGTCGCTCTACAGTATGTTTAACGGAGTGTTAGCGTGTCTGTCAGATAAGGTTGTACAGCACAGCTGTGTGTTAACGCTCTCTCTGCTGAACTTCAGGCTCGTAATCCTGTGATGAGGATTCGTTTGCACAGCGTTAATTTCATGCTAGCTGGCTCTCAGAGCTCTCCTACACCTCAGAAACCTGTGTGTGCGTGTGTGTCGCTGTCAGAATGACGACGTGCTGTAAACAGAAACAACAGCTGTAGAGCCAAAGTCACACTGTGATTCATAAGGGTTGGTGAAGCATCAGTAGAAGACAGACGAACTCTACAGACTCATACAGAGAGAGAAATATATTGTATCACTTGTGGCCTCATGGTTAGAGGGTCGGACTTGTAACCCAAAGGTCGCGGGTTTGAGTGTCAGTGCCGGTGCCGGTGCTGGAGAAATCAAAAACTAAAGCAGACCCTCCCCCCAACCCCGGAAAAGGGTCTGCTTTATTTTTTATTGTGATGTCTTGACTAATTATAACCTATTTCACTATTGTATGATGTTTATTACATTAAGTACACAAACAACATGCTTGAAATATGAAATGAATGCCTGTGTATTGCATAACAAAACAAACTGATAAACACAACCATGCCTAAAAATAATTTTTTTTATAAGGATAAAGATTGTTGCAACATGCTATGTTCTGTAAAAGTAATTTAATATTAATTTTACACATCAATAGCAATTTGGTATAGTATATAATATTACTATTTTAATTTTTAATAAATAAACTGTTATGCTATTAACATCATTAATTTGAAACCCAATGTAATTGGGAACTATATTGGAAGCACATAACACACCTAATGTAATATAAGAAAAAACAGTAAGAATGAGAAATGCTTGATTTCACAACCTATAGTTTCAGTTATAAAACTATAGGTTGTGAGTTATAACTAGTATATGAACCATGTAATTTAAAAGACATTAATGCTCATTATAACCCGTTGAACCAATGGGATCACTTGGGGTCCTAAAGGAGACCTGATTCCTGGGGGGACTCGATTTCTCACCACAGCGGCAGGAATTGTATGTGGAGGGAGTGAATGAACAGCGCTCTCTTCCACTCTCATTACCCACAACTGAGGCTCCCTTGATCAAGACACTGAACCACCAATCACTCCCCGGGCGCCGCAGCAAATAAACGGCTGCCCACTGCTCCGTGTGTGTGTTCACGGTGTGTGTGTGTTTAATACTCCCTGTTGTGTGTGTACACCTGGATGGGTGAAATGCAGAGCACAAATTCAGAGTATGGGACACCGTCACTTCACTTTTACATCTCTTCTGTTTCATTGTTGTTCACTTGCGCTCATTGTTGGTGTTTTTCTGTAGATCTTTTACTCGATGTGTTCGATGTGTCTGTTAACGACGCCGTCTGTTGTTGGGACTCCACAGACGTGTTTTCTGATTTTGGCCTTTACTTCGATCAGATATGCACAAAGATCCCGTCCAAACCTTCTGCTTGTGCTTCTAACGACCAGTGGCTCGTCAGACTTTTATTTTATCGGATTATCTGTTGCAGTGGCATCTGGTTTCGGTTCATTTCATCATGTTTTCAGTCTGAATAAAGCATCTCTGTAGTTCTTCAGTGAAGTTCTGACGTTCCCAGAAGTTTGGTGTTTCTGCAGTGATCACGTATAGAGACACTGCATTTTGGGATTCTGTAATGTTTGATGTGGTGATGTTACATGAACGTGCATCTCCATGGTTCCTTTGCTTTGACAGATTCCTCATGTTAATGAGTTTATTTGTGGCAAATGGCAGATAAAAGATTTTGAGAGTGTTTGTTTGCAGATTCCTGCAAAAGAGATTTTCTTTGAGCTTGATTTCTCTCTCAAATGTTCTTTCACATGGATGTTTTGAGGGACAGTGAGAGTCTTATTGCTCAGGAAAACCTTTGATGGACGTGACAAATTATTTGTGAAGATGTAGATGTTATTAATTAATGAATCTTTTTTCACTGTTCAATGAGCTGATGTCTAGAGATTCTTAATTCATCTGTGTTTGTGTGTGTGTGTGTTTGTGACATATCAGGACACAAATTTGTATAATGTCATGGGTATGACAGGTATTACAAGGAGAGGGTGACTTATGAGGACATTACCCCATGTCCCCATTGTTCAAAAGGCTTATAAATCATACAGAATGAGTTTTTGTGAGAAAGTAAAAATGTGCACAGTTTCCTGTGATGGGTAGGTTTAGGGGTAGAGGTAGTGTAGGGCGATAGAAAATATGGTTTGTACAGTATAAAAACCATTACGCCTATGGAATGACCCCACAATTCACAAAAACAAACCTGTGTGTGTGTGTGTGTGTGAGAGTGTGTGTGTGTTGCACCATAGACAACCTGCTGCATTATGAGTCTGTTTTTGCTGTAGGAAACACGTTTGTGAGATCTGAGTGATTCAGATGAGTTCTGTTACTGAACACACTTTAGTAGGGGTGTAACGGTACACAAAAATGGTGGTTCGGTACGGACCTCGATACTGAAGTCACGATTCTGTATGGATTCGGTACAGCAGGAGGGAAAAAACTAAACATAAAATTGCTTTTTCATTAAACAGTGGTTTACTAAACAAAGTGTCTCCCTTTAAATAAATTCAATTACAATTAACATTTTCTTTAGGATAATGCTGTCAACTATATATAGGTGTCACGGTCACTGTCATGTTCTGTTTGTTTTAATTGTCATGTGCTTCTGTTTCCGCCACCCATCAGTCACCATGGACACTAATCATCTCACAGCTGTTCGTCATTACCTTTGTGTATTTATGTTCCTGGCTTAGTTCAGTTCATTGTCCGGTATCGTCTATTGTATGCGTCTATGTTGCTGCCTCCTTTCCTGTTCCGTTGGATCTTTGTTCATTAAACTATGTTGTTGAATTGTACTCGTCTTCCTCGTCTGCCTTCATTGCAACCAAGCCTGACAGAATACCAGACCTAAATATGGAGTACTCGAAGAAGTTTGCGCTCGTGGCTTACGGGCCGTCTGTTCCACTCCGTCCCTCCACCCCTTTGGCTACAGGGGGTTCCTCCTTCCCCTCGAGGTCGCCTCTGTCCTCCGTCGCACCGGCGTCACCTCAGCCTTCAGGATCTCCAGCTCCACCTACGTTGATTGTCGCCGTGACGTCGCCGGGGTTTCCTAAGCCTGTGACGTCGTGGGAGTTTGCCAGCTCTCCGTCTGCGCCCCTGGATCCACCTGCCGAGTCTCCGTCGGTCATCCCCCAGATGCCGTCAGTCCGCTCAACGCCATCTGGGCTCCTCCCCTCCTTGACTCCACCGTGGACTGTCGGTTCTGGGAAGCTCTGGGTCTGTGCCATCGGTCGTCCACCACCATCGCCGCCAGGGGATCGTCATCCTCCCTTCACCACTCCATCACCATCACTCCGTCCACCTCCAGAACCCCGTCCGGCCCTCCCGTTGAAGTTCCATGAAGTGTAATGTCACGGTCACTGTCATGTTCTGTTTGTTTTGATTGTCATCTGTTTCTGTTCCCGCCACTCATCAGTCACCATGGACACTAATCATCTCACAGCTGTTCGTCATTACCTTTGTGTATTTATGTTCCTGGCTTAGTTCAGTTCATTGTCCGGTATCGTCTATTGTATGCGTCTGTGTTGTTGCCTCCTTTCCTGTTCCGTTGGATCTTTGTTCATTTAACTACGTTGTTGAATTGTACTCGTCTTCCTCGTCTGCCTTCATCGCAACCGAGCCTGACAATAGGGAGCATTTTCTTGCATATTGCTATAATATATATTAAAGGTTACAATTGACAACAGAGCCCATTCTTAAATTAAGTTGCTATTTATTTTTAGATCTAATAATCAACCCTCACATAAACATTTTATGCAAACATGTAAATTGCATATTAGGCAGTTTTTGCATTAACTTCTAAATCTGTTTCTACTCCAATTCAATGTTAATATATATTCATTTACACAGTGGCCGTCATAACTTGTTTTCAGGACAGATTTATTTAAACATATACATTAAATAATCAAAGTATATATATAATACCAAAATATAATTAATATATAGGGTAATATAGTACATATATTTAGCGAAAGAGTTAATTTCTCTAGCGAACTAACAAGCTGCGGACACTGTATGGCATTTCTGAGGTAAATGCTATGTCACACAGTGTTTACAAGCTGTTTCATTGATGTCTTTCTGTGGTTGAAACACTAATTGAGCGATTTAACGAGAGATGTTTCAGTAAGTTGTACTGTATCTTTCAACATACCTTCCGATGTTCATTCATGTTTATTCTGTAACTAGTATTAAAGAGGAAGAGATGATCGCGTTCACTCACCGTTTGAAATGAGGTGCCTCTACATTGATCTGTCATGCCATATCAAAGAGCGACAAAGTGGCATTTATTTAGTTTTGTGATGAAATGGACAGAATTGGAGGGATGAGACTTTGTTTCTTATCGAAAGTAACAAAACACAGAGATTATTGCGATTATTGGTGGTTAATGGTGGTTAAAAGTGGTTAATTGACTATACAACTCTGTATTTGTCGGTACACATGTGTACTGAACCGAAAGACGCGTACCGAAAATTTTCGCTACGAATACGTGTACCTTTACACCCCTAGTCTTTAGTGAATCTCAGAGATTCTGCTTCATTATGAGTGTTTTCTGATCGGTCTGTATGAGACTGTGTAAGTCATGAGTGTTTAATCAGAGTTAAATCAACTCTGCTTAGAGTACATATGGTCCCTCTCTAAATAGTGTTAAAGTAACACTGAAGCAGAGTTAAAGTTAATGAGATAATTATATGATTAATTAAGTGATGATTGAACATTAGTGATGAACACCTGCTGTTAACAAGAATCACTGAAGTCAAGTCAAGTCACCTTTATTTATGTAGCACTTTTTACAATGCAGATTGTGTCAAAGCAGCTTTACATTTCTCTGAAGAAAAGAGAAACAAAAACTACAACTGACTTTAACTCTGCTTCAGTGTTCCTTTAACACTATTTAGAGAGGGATCATATGCACTCTAAGCAGAGTTGATTTAACTCTGGGGATTTTGCTGTGTGGTACAATAGAACCTGACCAACTTTTTACCATATTCTAAGATGTTAAAAATACAAATAAAATCATAAAAACGTATATGACCCACTGAAATCAAGTCATAATTAGTTAATTATTTAATTATGTCATTTGACTGACCACAGAAATTAAACTGAGGTTATGAACAGGATGTGTGTCACTGTTACTCCTCCAGAGTCATCAGAAGTCAATGGTCTTTATTACTGTCCTTCTTCTGAAGCCTGAATACGTTTCACTGATTAAACAGATCGAGTTTATCGATGAGACAGCAGATCGAGGCGGAGCAGATGGGCCGTACTGAACGTTCATCCGTATTCTCCAGACAGCTGACGGCCATGAATTAAAGTCTGAAAGCAGCACTGGACCAACGCCGCTATAATAAATCATGTTTTTCCTCATGCTGCTGCTTTTGTTGTTCTGGAGGAGGAAACAGCTGAATGTGTGCAGAGGAGGAGGAGCAGGAAAGAACAACAGATGCTGACGAGTGAAACCGCTCCGTCTTCAGGTCACTCCAGTCCGGAGTTTCTCGTCAGTCTCTGAGAATCTGAGCATCAGCAGATCATAATCTGACTCAACATGTTGGTGCTCCTACACTGTTCTCAAGTTCAATTCACATTTATTTGTAAAGCGCTTTTCACAATACATATCGTTTCAAGCAGCCTCACAGAAAATGCGTGTTTCTACATCAGAGTTAGAATGATCTGTTATCAGAGGTGACTGTGTCCAAGTAATGTCCATATGTCAGAAATGTACAGTTCTAAGACATTAAAGCAGTTATTACAAGCTGTGATCATAATGATTACAATATACTGAAGATTTGATTCAGAGTTGGCGTCATCTGAGCCGTTATAGTAATAAATCACAGCTGATATAAAACCGCTTAGAAAATATTATTTCACAGCAGAAAAAATTTGAATACTCTCAAGTGAAGAGAATGAATCATACTGACCCTTTGACAAGATTGTGTTCAGGGTTTGACAAGAACAAATGATATCAAATATACCGAAACTAAGAGAGCATCACAGAGTTAGTGTGTTTATACACAGATATCAGGTTTATTTAGAATAGAGAAACTCTCTTCACAAATCCCTGAGGTTAAACTGATAACAATAATCCACCTTAAATCCTAAGTAAATAGCACATAAATGGCAAATGTTAATAGGGATTTAGAGACATTTAAATGAGTGGATCTGGTTAAAAGGTACACATTCTGTGATTAATGTGTGATTTCCACTCCTAACCCCTTCCAATGACATTGTGTTTGGTTTGCATGTCAAGTGATTACAGATAATGTTATATGAATGCAGAAGGAACATTCAAGCCAAAGTACTTCACATCACATCACATCAGTTTGTGACACGAAACCCTTCAATTCTCCAATTCACTTCAGCAGCACAATGTAAAACTTCTGACTGAATGTTAAAGACAACATACATTTGACCGTTCAAACTACTTCAGTGAACATCTTAAGACGGATCTGAAATGAGCAGCACAGCTCGAGAGAGACATCTGAATGTTAAAGCTCCTTCATACAGTCTCTGAGCACTTGAGTTCCTTCAGCCAGTCACAGCGAGTTTGAGCGTACGATATGAAACTCAAACTCTGAATGACAGCAGATGAGCAGCGGCGCTTCACAGAGACACAAAGGCCCATTTCTTCCTCCGTCACGTCAGCTTTCATTGTTTCCGCTCCAGGATTCAGTCTGGTCACATCTGCGGTTATTTTTAAAGTGAAATACAGTTCAGGTCAATGCATTTCTTTCTTTCTTTTGAGCACTGAGTGAGGCTAAAAGCAGGTTTAATGGGATTTAATCCGAGGGTTAATATATTCATAAGATAAACACTAACTGAGATGTTTCGCTTATACTTTCAGAAATGAACCAACAGGTCAGGTGAAATGAGGCGGTGGGCCAGATTCATTAGTTGTAATGTCTTTTTTTCTTCTTCCTGTCTCTCAGTTTTTTTTCCTGTCAGACATGCCCCTCATTGGTTGAACAGCCAATCACAGCGCTCTCTGATACTTCACAATCTATTGAGCAAACATCAACACTAATTTTTATTTATTTGTCATTGAATTTGATCTTCCCATAAATAAGTTCAATTTAAAGGGCACCTATTATGCAAAATCCACTTTTACATGGTGTTTGGACATAAATGTGAACACAACCACCCTATAATGATAAAAATCCACCCACTCCCCATTAAACCAAAGCAATCTCATTAGACCTGCTGTTTTGAATCTCTGAGCAGTGTGATGTCACACTGCTTAAGCCCCGCCCACGGCCGCTGACTAACAGCCCTGCGTTAGCATAGTTTCCGCCCTCAAAGAGTTGTACATTGTCTGCCATGTTCTCCGAGCAACTCGTAAGCAATCCTGGTGTTCTGTTTTTGGATGTAAGAGTGAAAATAAGCGTCTTTTCTCCCAACATCATTAATTTTATTCTTTAAGGTAATGCAACCCATAATCTGCCTAAATTCATTTATGTCTGCGCAGATCATTTCACTCCAGACAAAGGTCAGCAAATTTTTTCCACTAACCATTCAGAAACGTCCAGTTTCAATCTAAAAGTTGTAACTTCTTCCTGAGTCTCTCCATCAGTGTCGACTCCGGTTTGAAGAATGTAAGGCTGAACACCGTTGTCATTTTGGCTGCGTGAGATTCTCCAGCTTTGTTGTTGTTGAGCTGTTAAAGCTCCGTCCTCTCCTGGAAAGGGGGCGGGAGCAGCAGCTCATTTGCATTTAAAGGGACACACACAAAAACGGGGTGTTTTTGCTCACACCCAAATAGGGGCAAATTTGACAAGCTATAATAAATGATCTGTGGGGTATTTTGAGCTGAAACTTCACAGACACATTCTGGGAACACCAGAGACTTATATTACATCTTGTGAAAGGGGCATTATAGGTCCCCTTTAATAAAGATGTTCTCTAATTGTTCTCTCACTTCCACTGCTGTAGAATCTCTTATTGTAGCTCTTGAATGATGAACTTTCTGGATCTGGATCAGATCTGGATGAGTGTAAATTCAGGATGAGTTCAGTCTAGTTCATCTGGCAGTGTTTTAAACATTAATGACTTAATAATATATCCTGAATAGCTGAGTTCAAAGAGTCTTCAGCTAAGTAGATGCTTTTATGTGTTTTCAAGCTCATTCAACAGACATATTTTCAAAATTCAGTATTTCAGTGTAGTCATACAGTTTTTATTTCATAACTAGTGTTATTGATTTTGACCTCACAGACATGATAAAATCCTGGACAGCAGCTGCCAGTGACAGTAAGAGTTTGTCATATGTGTGAGTCAACAATCCAGAGTGACAGTAGATTCAGAAATGCCTTCTGTTGTTGTCATATTCACACAGAGAGAGAGAGAGAGAGAGAGAGAGAGAGCTACTGAGCATGTGCAGAGTACATCTCATCACTTATTTCATAGACATCTAGTGTGTTTGTTACCAGCAGCCTCCCCTACTAGTTGTTTTAAAACTGATTTCTGTCATGAAAACACAACATGAGTGTTTGACATGGGAATGGATGACAGTGTCGATATGTTTGGTTTGGCAGAATAGATCTGCAGAGATGAGTTATGGACCGATCAGCCTGTGCCATCTAGAGTTTCATGACAGAACTTTGTGTGTGTCTTTCCGTCTGTCAGTTGCATGTTTCCACTGTTGTGATCATTCCTGAGTCACTAATGCTGTGCGGTCACATGACCACGATGAGAGAGCGATTCGTGAAGCGTTTGTAGTCGTACCGTGTCATCTCATTGTGTCCATCATCAGAGTAAACCTTGAGTTTAGGAGCGTAACGGCGTCTCTACTGACGGCAAATCAAGCAGAAATTGAGTTCAGAGGCGGCCGTCTATCAGCTCAGATGTTTGTTTCATAAACACTTCCTCATAGACTCATTGTAATTTCCTCTGTTTCTTTGTTGTACTTCTTTGAGAATTACCGCTGTGTTTGAAATGTGTCATATTCATCTGTTTCAGTCACATGACTTTTCAGTTCATCCATATTTATATTTAATCCACAATCCATCTCTGTATGTCAATCAAGTCAGTTTTCTTTTCACAAAACACATCACAGCTTTACAGTAGTGTAGATCTAGCTGTACTGTATTAATTATTTTGATTGCAGATCAACACAATCGCTTCGGATGTTGATGAGAGTTATTAAAGCAGTAAGCTGTGATATTTCAGATATTAAGTCAAGTCACTTTTATTTATATAGCGCTTTTAACAATGCAGATTGTGTCAAAGCAGCTTCACAGTGATAACTGGTAAATATAATTTTGGCTGCACAGCAGCTCTTAAAGAAAATGGTGTCATTATCCATCTTAAGTAAATTCAGTATTGATTAATTCCGATGTAAGAATCAATAGTTATTAATTTAGTTAATTTATCTATATCAGCACAGATATTATTGAGAGATTTAAATGATTTAAATGATTGTAAGGCCGATTATGAATGTAATTTGATACTTACAACTAATCATGCCCAAACACGTCAGAGTCAGAGTCATTTGCGTTCAGTCGGTGTTTGTTTAAAGTATTCAAATCTGCTTCAGTCGAAGGAAACAGTCTTTGTGTGTTGAGTTCAGTCTTAGAATGTTTTAGCTAGTCATTAAGTCAAGGCCGTAACCACGTCTTGAACATTGGGGGGGATCTTTTTTTTTTTTTTTTTTTTAATAAAGCATAAAGAAACAAAACAGTGAACGAAACTGCTGCTAATACAATGCTATATCAGATATGTACAATAACAATTGTAGAAAAAAAAATAACATTACAATGTCCAGAAATCAATTTCAATAGTACGTTGAGAACTTATGTTTAATGTGATAGTTTCATAATACAATATATTGTTAGTTCCAGTTTAGTGAATAAATATATCGATCCGCCATAAATAATTGAATTCTCTAGTGGAGTTTTTGTTAACAGTATCAAAGGTTGCGTGTTCTAATCCGCCCACGCATAGTTTTTTTTTCATCATTAAAATCAAAGATGTCCATCAATGGTTGTATATCAAGAGCAGGGACACGTTTGTGTACATTTGTTTTGTGGTTTTACCAGAAAAACAGAACCTCCGCAACGGCGTTAAGAAATCGATTGACGCGCCCGTCTGTGCTGTGAAGACTGTGTGCACGAGCAAAAAGAGAACGTAAACCCCGCCTACTTTTTAATTTGATTGGCCATCTCAATCATTTTGACATTAACGAGCGTTCTTAGACTGCTGAGGCAGACCAGACTAAAAATGTAACTTTTAAACCTTTTTGTCATCCTAACAACATGCAGAGAGCTGTAATGAAGTGCAGCAGAGCAGTGCAAGAATTTGAAATATTGGGGCGATTTGGCCATTTCTAATTATTGAATTGTCCCCCTCAGTGTCTATGGTGGTTACGGCCCTGCGTTAAGTGTGTCCCTGGAGACCTGTCTGGTATGGACCAAATCCAGTGATCAGCCGTTTTTATCTCTGTTCACGTTTCTTTGTTCACTGCCATTATTTTTCCCCACTTACGCTTGTAAATATGGTGTATGAGCGGACAAAGTTTCAGATTCTTGGGTAACAGAGCGGGTGTCGGAGCCGAAGCCTCGTGGACAGAGATCTGACATACAGAGCCGTAGCGAGTCTTAAATGATCCGGACATGTTCCATGAGATTGTGTTTCTCTTTTATTGTTCATATACAGTAAGTCTGATTGCATTATTTCATGTTATTTGAATTTGGTTCCTCATCTTCAGTCGGTCATTTGTACTGGAACACCTTTGGTTTTGGATGGATGTGTGACGTCACTTTCTGAACGAACAATCAGAACCTTTAAAATCTTCACTCTCATTTATCCAGACAGACAGACAGACAGTAGTAAATAAATAAACCTGTGCTATGGAGATTACACTTTTAATTTGCTGCATTTCCATGTTAATGGTTTTTTTAGTCGAATGAGATTTCCTCTGTGAAATAATGGGGAAAAACAATTACAAGTCAGGAAACTATAGAGATCAGTCTGAGAGACCAGCTGTGTTTGACAGATTACAGGTCAGTGTTGTTCCTCGTGATCGTCACTGACCAACGGACACAAATCCAGCCGTGTTGGGTTTCCATGCTTTATGGGGACTCTCCATAGACATAATGATTTTTATACTGTACAAACTGTATATTCTCTCCCCTTACATTAACCCTACCCATCACAGAAAACGTTCTGCATTTTTACTTTGTCAAAAAACATCACTTAGTATGATTTATAAGCTGTTTTCCTCATGGAGACCAAACAATCTCCCCACAAGGACAAGAATTTCAGATATCTATGTGAGGACATGGGGACATGGGGTAATGTCCTCATAAGTCACCCTCTCCTTGTAATACCTATGTCATACCCATGACATTATACACATTTGTGTCCTGATATGTCACAAAAACACGCCCACACACACACACACACACACACTCACACACACACACTCACACATACACACTCTCACACACACTCGCTCACACACACTCTGTCCTGAGGCAGCTGCTGTTTGTTTCTTGCGATCCGGATTAATTAGTGTTCCTCATCAATAGTCGTGCAGATAAACATGTTGTTGTGGTTTGATCATTATAATGGCAGCCCTGCAGACATCGAACGAGCTCAATGACTGTCTGTCCTCAAACCCACTGAATGAATCCCTTAAAATGGCCGATCGTATTTGAGTAAAAACATCAGCGCTTTTGCAAACTCTTATATAGCTGGTGTAATGCAGTGGACGGTCAGCAGCGTCTCATGAGTGTGATCAGATGTGATGAAACATAGACTGATCTCATGATCCAAAAATAGCATGAAGTTGGTCTGGATAAAAGCGTTTGTAAATGTCTGTCCTCGTGTTTCATTGAGGGTCAACTGTTTGGAGAGATTTTCTCTTTGGTCAAGCTTTCCTGTAACGCCCACTGTGAGCTCTAAAGGTGCTGAAAGTGTTTCATCCAGACAAACTGAATCCACTGAGAGTGGCTGAGGTGATCAGCTGACAACATCGCTCAGATTTCTCCAGAAAAACACCTTAAACTGAACAGCGTGTCTAATGACGTGGATTCGCTTTACTCTGCTGTATGTGTTCATGGAGTAAATGTGTAGCAGCCCTTGACTTCTGTCTGTATTAATGGTTAGATTTAGTGCTTAATTAATGAGTCAGTCAAAGTGTGTCAGAGATTACAGATCCTTTTGAATGAATGATCTCATCTGCGTTTATCTGATGTTTTTATCCACAGTGACTAGCGTTGATGACTTTGGTTGTTGCAATTTATTCTCCACTGCATGAGCGCAGACATTTATATCCATGGAGAAACGTTTCATTGTCATTCAGTATCTAATCTGCTCTTTTTATATTGTGGTTTGTTTGGTCCAGATTCTTGGTCTGAAGTGTGTAGAATCTCACGAGCGTCAGATGTGATTTGACTGTGTGGTGAGTGTGAAAAACTCAGCGGCATCTCAGAGTAAAATAATGTGTAATTCATACTGCTTTATTAAATATCTCCTGACCCGTTGACATTAACAGCAGATACCGGCTCACACATCCTGCTGAAGCACATGTTCAATGATGGTTTTTGTTAGTGAATCATTATCAGTGTCATTTATAATACATCGTTATAACATGATTGATCATAGCTGTGTGTGGAAGTGATCTGAAATGATGAATGACTCGTGTGTGTGTGTGTGTGTGTCTCTGTCTGATGTTGTGTTTCAGTCATGCATCTATTGTGAATCTGGTGGGTGTTTTTTCTGTACACATAAATATGTAAATTGTTGAGAAATATTAGTGATTATGGCCTGTGTCTGGTCTGGATGACAGCTGTGAGTCGTGACTGTTGACACACTGATGTCTTTATGGAAATGTCTGAGCCGCTGGATAACGGAGCAGAAATTGTAGCATCTCTGCTGTTGTGTAACTCAAAGTCCAAGTGCATTATGGGATATTTAAACAAAACAAACAGATGAGTGTTCCGTCTCTTCATTTACATGTGTTTTCTGGCAGAATCTCATTGTGTGTCTCACATCAGAAGGTCAGTGACTCTTCAGGAGAAAAACTTAATTCGTTCTGTTTCCAGCCTCGAACACGCTGATTAGCACAACAGTGTGATAGGCTGTGACGAACACACACACTCACACACACTCTCTCTCGTCTGTGAGGGCCGAATGTTTGAAGCTATCTTCACGTGTGTTGGAAGAGCTGCTCTCTGTTTGTAAGACTCATGAATCGGCTGAATGGCAGGTTATGTTAGTGTTTAGTGTCACTTCCTGTAACGTAAATGATTTCTGAAATAAAGCCGAAACTGA
Organism: Hypophthalmichthys nobilis; assembly: GCA_037950665.1. Taxonomy (NCBI): domain Eukaryota; kingdom Metazoa; phylum Chordata; class Actinopteri; order Cypriniformes; family Xenocyprididae; genus Hypophthalmichthys; species Hypophthalmichthys nobilis. Next base: position 63,833 of record CM075479.1, read on the forward strand.
AGATTGTTTCTAACTACATTCAGAAAAAATTAAAAAGCATCAGAAGTCTGGAGCTTCTGATACATGTAAGAGGATTGATGATTTGTTCTGTATTTTTAGATGCATGTGCCAGTCTAGGAGCGTTAAGGAGTAACATAAATGAAGAACGTCACATAAGGAAAGCATAGATTTGCGTTTATTGTAGGATTGTATTATTATTATTATTGTATTTGCGTTTATTTTGTTTACAAGCCACTATATCAGCTTCAGAAATGGGCATAAGCCAAAATAACAAACAAAACAAAAACTAACTATTTTTTTAAAAGACTACCTTAACCTAACAAAGAAAAATTAAACAAAAATACATCCCACTTCCCCATCTCCCTATCGGTTCAAAACCAGGAGAAAATAGCTTTTAAACAAAATAGGAACCCATTCCCTACAAGAGTGGCATTGCTCTATTTACAGATTACCTTTTAATACAGACACAATATTAAACAGAATTAGCAAAAATAACCAAAGAAAAAGATGGTTGGAAAAACAGTTGGAAAACAACGTTTAGGCATACAACAGGCTACTTCACTTCACTTAAATCAACTTTACAACCCGGCCAGAGGAGCGCTGACACCAACGCGTCCTCCCGGCAGAACACACATTCAGAGTCGCGCCTCCCTTGCATTGCGCAGAAGCGCGTTTTTAAAGGATGCGATGCCAAGAGAGCAGCCGGAATCTGGAGCAATGAGGAGAGAGAAACTCGAAAGGGAAAAAGAAAACATAACCACAAATCACAGTATAATATTAAATACGTCCGAGGACATAACAATTTATTGAAAAGGTTTTCTGAGAATCGTGTGTGTGTTTGCAGTGACTGTGTTTTGATGGTGTCTAGAGGGTTTGATGGTCATTAAACGCTGCAGTTATCTCTGTCCATTTATAACTCAATAAAACAACATAATGTCCTTCTAAAGCACTTTAACCATCATCGATCTGACACACTAAACTCCACTCTCATCCAGAGCGACACATCTGTGCGATGACACGCGTCCGTCAGCAGCTGGAGCCGCAGGGTCAGAGCCGTGGTCTGAACAGACGTGTGTGTGTTTGGACTCAAAGCAGATGGCTGTAGATGTGACATCCCTTCTGCAGGAGACAATGACATTGAGCCCCGGGACGAACGGCAGGCGGCCGCAGAGACAAACAGAGCATGAACCTGCGGGAAATCAGCCGGCCGGCCGCATGTCTGCGCTCCTGCTGACCGGGAAATAAAAGACCTTCCACTGAACGGGCCCAGCTTCACTTTTATCTCTGTAAAGCTGCTTTGAAACTATCTGTGTTGAATAAAGTGCTGTAGAAATAAAGATTTGGTTTGACTTGACATGTGTGTACTGCGTTTAATGTCCAGTCGACAGCGAGGCCTGACCTGTCCTTTTTAAAGACCATGCATTTTATACACTTTTAACCAAAGTGTATGTTTTTTTTTCCTGTGATCATGCTGTTAGTGTTTTTAATATTAAAGGAATAATTCACCTTATTTAGAGTCATGTCTTTCAGCCAAACGTCCCCCAGGCTACGAAATTCAAGTGGCCATGAGTGTGAACGGCTCCTTTAAGTGTCGGCCGGGCTCAGGTCTGTACACTGTGTCTGAACTCCTTTGTGTCATTGTAGCAGTTTGGGTTAAAGTGAATAATTTAATAGCCAGAGGGCAGAGGGTCCACTGCCACTCATAGCAGCTCATACATATTCATGAGCAGATTTGAATAATGTGAAGTTTGTAATTATGAAGGGAGCTGTAGATGAGTGCAGGATGTGTCAGAGTTTCGAGACACGCGGGAGTTTAGACCCGTTTAATCATTCACTTCAGGTCACCGGCGGAAACTTTATTTACCATCGGATGTGTGACGGACCAAACCCTGATCTGAGAGAGCGAGTTAGTGATGAGCGACAAAACCAGAGAGAAAACTGAGTTTGGGGGATTTTAGTTTGGCGCTGACCCGCTAAAGCAAGTATCCACTTGTGGATGAAGCCAAACGTCCTGTTTCAATAGTGAAGACGTCCTCACAGGAACCAAAAACGGCAGTCATCCAACCGGTTCTGAACGGAATATGAGCAAACGTCCTGATCTGAAACCGTAGCTCCAGATTCCTTGACAGAAAAACGTTAGTCCAACTGAAAACTGTAATGAGTAAAACTACTGAACAGTGAGGAGAGGCAGACTCGTCCCCAGCAAAGCCTTGTTTTACTTAGCAAACCTGTAACCATCTCGATCATACATGGAAAAGACCATTTACAGCCAATACAGGCAATTCATCATATGAAATATATGGTTTTTAAAGCTTTTTAACAGTTATTGAGGTTGAGCTAAAAACCTAGGACTAGTTTGCCAAAGTTGCTTTTTGAAATAATCTCCAATATTTAATGAAGTATTTGATGGACAGCGGCGGTCCTAGAGGCAAAATTTCTCAGAATGAGGAGTTTCACCCTGTGGTATGAATTTCGTGGACATGTGCAAAAAATCATGCAATACACGATCCTTTATGCACGTTAAAAAATGCAAAGGCACCACCCGGTGGCCAACTTCTTTTGAATTTTTCACAGGCCTCTAGGGCCGTGAGTCAAACAGGCCCAGCAAGTTTTGTTCCAATCGACCTCCGTCAACCTTGTCTGATAGCTGCTCAAAATTCATTAGCCGATGGCGGCCGTGTTTTTTGAGATACATTAATGTCCTCATAGACATACATGGCACCACAGACGAAGACACTGCATGCCAATTTTCAGGTTAATTGGATTAACGGGGAAGTAGTTATAGCCATTTTCATGTTTTTTTTTTTTCTGTTATAGTGCCACCAAGTGGCCAGTCGCCACATACTTTTTCACGTAACCACAGAATGAGCTCTTACATAGGTGTGCCAAATTTGGTGAAAATATCTTGAGTTATAGACATTTTAGTAGAAGTGGCTCCACCCACTTCGAAGGTTTGGCGGCCCTTAGAGACCGTGAATCGAAATTTCAACTTTTTTTTGATAATTATTGACAGTCAGACTCCAGAGAATCTCGCTGCACTGGTTTGGTTCCGATCAGGCCAAAAACCTAGGACTAGTTCGCTAGTTTTTAGTGTGAGTACTACCAGCCCTTTCAAGTCTCTACGACTTACGGTTTGGTCAGATCACTTTTAGGGGAGAATGCTGATCCTCGGAAAATGTAACAGTTACAATAGAGTTTCAGCGCTACACACTTAAAACCCTAAAAATAAAGCATATTTTTCACCTTTTGGAACTTGGAAGGGTTCAATTTGAGCAGATGTTTTTCATCACTCCTCGTCAGAGCTCATTTCCCCAGTACATTCAGCATTGCGATCCACAGCATATTCTCAAAACTATCATTTTCAATATCGATATTTTGATCGCTGACAGCTTCTTCATCAGATCTACCATCAGTAACAGTAATATGTAATTGCGTACAGTAATTGCTCTGCAGTAAACTCATGGTACTTTTACGTTTGCGGTAATTATGAGTGAATCATCATGAGTGTATCAGGCATCGCCACCTTGAGGAATACAGGTGAATTGCACTTATTGAGTTATTAGAGATTCAATTATTGTTGCAGAAAAAAAATACTTACTTTATTACATTCCTCGGGTCGTTTCTGCAAAAAAAAATATTTAGAAAACAGACATTCTTTTATAATATTTTTTTCTTCCTGTTTTATTGTTTAAAATGAATAGATTGAGGAATAATAAGGCTGATGAAAAATTGAATGAGGGGGAGAGTAGCGTCCCGGGTCGATGAAGACCCGAGGTGTGTGTTTGAGGGTTAATCATTTCAGCTTGAGTGTGTGGATCTTTTTGTTCATTAGTTTTGAGGCCATGTAATCATCTCTCTCTCTCTTCACTGTTATTTATGACTGAGTACTTGCTATTGCTAATCTAATTATTGCTTGGTTTTTGCTAATAATTATTGCATGTGGTCTGATTCCCAATCTAGAAAGCATCTGATTGGACAGGAATTTAGGGTATGATGTCATCGATATGTTTAAGAGTTTTCTGAGAAGAGAAAGACAAGCATGTGTAAAGTGTAAATGTGTAAAGCTGCTCAAAGTGTGTTTTTCAGTGTTTTAGTTGGACTGTCTGTCACATGATCGTTGACTAACTCATACACACTTGCTCGCACACATCGTCTTTATCTTCTCAGAGGGAAATTAAAATGTGAATGAGCTCGTGCGAGTGTTTATTGTGCATTTATCTGTCGCCCACTGATTTAATTATATCAGATTAGTGGGAAAAATGAACGTCGTCCTATTTATTTGTGAGCGTAATTATGCATAAAATGACTGAGGTTCAGGAAAGAAGCATAATTAATAGAGGTTTTTAATATTCACAGCTAAACACTTCTGCACTAATAAATTGTGTTTGTGATTTGCATGGAAATGTGAACGGGTCAACAGCAGAGACTGAGACTGAAAATATCACAGATTAAACAACATTGTGGCAAATTTCACAGGCAGATCTTCAAACGTCCAGTGAACGTGATCTCGTGTGTTTGAACAGAGTGGTATGAACAGAGTCCTGCGACTCACGAATCATTCGATCCCTCCGTCTGTCCGTACACTCGTCTGGAATGACCCGAACCTTTGCGGGCGACTTCATGTTCATATTTCATCTTGAGTTTTGTTGCACTTGTTCATCATTACAAGTTAAAACTTCTGGATTGATTGTTAGTTTCCACCGTGTTGCTCAAATGTAGATGATGAATGAACTCGTATGAATCTGTGGCTCCGTTCAGTTCACTGCATTCATGAGTCATTATTCACGGCACTAATTAAAGAATAATCCATATACCGCCAGACCCTGATGTTTTATTCATCAATTAAAAAGATAACTGGAACCAATAAATCTTTTCTGCTAATGAATGTGAGCTGTGGGAGATCGACCAATTAGTTCATTAAAGCGTGGGATCAGGTCATAATCTGGAGTTATGATTCAGTAATTAGTTTCACTGTGGGACTGTTTGGAACGTTCCAGTTTCCTACTGAAGTGATTGAAAAAATAATAATGAATACCGTTGAGATTAGTGACAGCAACAATCAAATGAAACACAATGGTTCATATTCATAATTACGCAACTGAGAAAATGTAATTTGCTCTTTAATCACTGTCTACTGTAAAATGACCAGTTAGTTCATGAGGATTAATGTTCAGTTTAGTTTCTCTCGTAATGACAAAGGCTCATGGGAGTTCTGAGTGAATGCAACAATGAAGCGAGTTTTTCTCCGTGATGAACGAGGAATGAAATTAAACGCTTTACTGGATGAAGTATTAAACACAGACGTACGGGCTGCCCTGATGTGAACACTGCTGTGTCGTATCAAGCCTGAAAGAGTCCAGCTGATGAAATCTATCAAATCTGCTTTAGTTTTGCCCATATTCTGTTTTCCATTTTAATTCTCTTGATCAGTTGAATTCATAAAACTTTAATAATTTAAAGATTTCATTAAAGAATGTAATAATAGGGCCCTATAAAATGTGTTTTATTTTTATTTGTGTTTTAATCGTTGAGGTGAAAAGCAGTCTCACGATATTGCCATAACAGAGCGTGAGGGTGAAATGAGGATAGAATATGCCACCGCAACGTTTACATTTCTTTTGCTTTTTATAGAAATAAAAACCATTTAATTCAGTTTCGCTTCAATCTGATCCAGCTCATCCAACACGAGCAGCAGAGCCATACGTCGTGCAGCAGGAATCAGAGTTCATTGATCATGTGACGAGATGACTGACGAGACCATGGCGGAGGATTCGTTGCACAACAGAGGCCGATAAACAGAAAGCGAAAGTAAAACGCGAGCGCACATTCAAACGTGATTTCAATGCCACGCATTTTGAAAGCGGCTCCTGATGCATGCAAATATCTCCCAATATGAAAGCGATCTCAGGCTGGGCTGTGTAACCATCTCTCAGCTCTGTATCATGCTTGAAGAAAAATTTGGTCTCTATTTGCACTTTGAATATTGAGAGGGTTGCACTCATTGTTTGCACTTAATAAGACTAAGAGAAAACTGTTATTAATTTTTATTTATACTGTTTTTATTTCTGTGATCAATTTGTGGAAAGGAGTTCTGAAGCTGTGTGTGTGCACTGGGACTGTGCTCGTATCTCTATAATCAGACCATCTATCTGATTCCTCCTCAGCCCTCCACAGACAGACAGATAGATGTAATTTAGTTTCTGGCTCTGTTCACAGCACCGGCCTCACATCCAGAGAGCAGATCAAACTCTTTCACACGAACACACAGATTCAGTCCTGCTGCAGCTCATTTACAAGCGTGTGTGTTAGAATAACTGAACATCAGGACACAAAGACACAGGAGACAGTCGCATCATCTCTCTCTCTCTCTCTCTCTGAGGTTTTGCCAGATCAGCCTCTCGTTTCTAAAGGACAGACAGATGAAGCCCAGCAAAGTCTTTGCCAAACACAGATGGTCCAAACAAACCCATCCTGGACACTGTTTCCATCAGTCGTCTGATGTTTTCATTTGGAGTAAAAACACGGCCACAGATCTACAGACAGACAGACAAAGAGACAGCTGTGTCATATATTTCACATACTTCATTTTGACTTCTTTTACCATTGAATATTACCTCTATAACTGGCTGGTTTCTCTCCGGCCTCTCTGGCTGGTCCGTGTTTAGGCAGTAATTCCTGTCTGAACTGACAACTGACTTTCATTGCTCTGTGTGTGTCTGAGAAACAGGAGGCTTTATGCTGAAATGTGAGTGATTATTCATGAAACACACAGTAATGTCACTGCACACGTGTTTCTCCGTCTCCACAGACAGAAGCCCAGAATAAAACCACTGTCCTGTTTCTCTGTCACTCTCATATGGATGTAGGACACTAAACCTCTGGGCTTTTCCTCTAAACTCACCTGACAGACTCTCAGAGAGGGATCGTTTCGCTCTGTGCCGTAATTACAGACCAGACTCCTTCAAATTCAGTTATTTGGTGTATTTAGTTCTGATTGAGAGATTTCTTCTGAATCTAAAATGATTTTGTGATTCCTCAGATGAGGGAGATATCCAGCGTCACATGAAATGAGCTAATTAACCTTTGATTTCTGTAAAAGCTTTAATTAGAAAGTAGATGTGAGGAAGGAGAGAGCAGCGAGGTGTTCGTCAGCCTCATAAAGGACTTTATCCACACAAACCATGTCAGCTTGCAATGCAAATAAATCAAAGTGACGTGATATTATTAAACAGAGATGTTACGGTGAATGTCAATTTACCAATCAGATGAAAATGCAATAAGGGGATCCTGTTTTTCTTGGCATAAATGTTTATTGGCTTTTACGATTTGTTTGCCTGCTCAGGTTATTGAAATGTAAATGCAGTGATTCGCTTATTAAAGATTTCCATTCATTATAAAACTGCTTAACCAGTATTACTGAACCAAACCTACCCTGAAAACCAATACACAGAATGAGATTGGTTTAATAAACAGTTATCTAAACAACATTAGTGAAGGGCATTGTGAAAATAATATTTTTTACAGTTTAAAGCCTAAAGTCAACACTGAGTAAACCCCTGAACACCAGACCCTGACCTCTGACCTCTACCAACACTTCAGAAATCAGCTGTCATCACCCCTCAGGTAGCCACTAGTGCCAGTCTGACCTTTGACCTTCAGGAGAGGTAAATGCTTTAGTTCATAGGATGTTTGATCAGCTGAGGGGACGTTGAGTGTGTGTTTGTTTGTGTTTGTGTTTGCTGGTGTCAGAAACAGAATAATAACCAGGTGAAGTGATGTGGAACTCATGCTGTAAGAAAAAACTTCGACCCCATTAGCCTTCCAAAACAAAGAGACGCTCAGGCAGAGAAACGGAGAAGATTAAACCAGCCGACGGTCCTCACTGACACTAAAGAGATGCTGAAGCAGAACCTGACAGCTGAGCGCTTCAGACAGATCACACACGAGCTACAGCACTGCGCCGCATGACACGCAATTACAGCGCCAGCCAATTAGAGGAGCACGTGTGTGTGTGTGTGTGTGTGTGTGTGTGGAGGGGTCAGAGTTGTTGATGAACTAGCAAAAACTAGCTGTAAATAAGTCATGCTGGTTAATCTTGTACAGAACCCTGTTTGAGACGTGTTTCTAAAACACAGCATACTGTGTGCTGTTCTTCAGAGTGGAAACATCTTTTTTTGTGTTAGTTGGCTAGTGTTCGTTTTGAGTTAATGTCTACGAGCTCATCTGAGTAAATGACGTCCACGATAACTCTGAATTCACACTGACGATCAGCCTGTTCTTTCTCCACCCAGACACCACATGGCAGCATCACCAGAACTCACACAGACTCCTGTGCATTTCAGTGTCTTTCTTCTCAAGCCTGATTTGAAATCTCACTAAATTTTGCTTGATGTTTATTTACTACAAAAAAATAAATAAATAAATAACAAACATCTAGACAGCTGAATTTCTGAATTTTGAAGAGCGCATGACGTCCACTTTAAGAAACTCTTGAAGATTTAAAATGAGAAATATAACCACTACGTCCTTTATAGAAGACAGGAATGAATTGCTTCGTCTCAGGAGGATTAATAGTGTAGTTTATCATGACGTTAGTGTGAAGTCTCGTTTATCACGGTACTTCTGAGCGTTTCCCGTTGTTTTCATGTCTGTTGTGTTGCCTCGATCTTGTTCTTCTGGTTTAAAGGGATCATTCTGTCTTCTTTTCCTCATGTCGTGCCAAACCTGTATGACTTCAGTTCAGTTAAATTCAATTCACATTTATTGACTTCTCTGTGTTGTCCATTATGTCCACACAATGGAAGCCAATGGGCTCCAGTGTTGTTTGGTTCCAAATGTTCTTCAAAAGATCTTGATGTTCCACTGAAGAAATAAAGTCATTCACGTTTGGAAGGACACGAGGGCGAGTAAATGAAGACAGAATGATGATTATTTTTTACTGAATTATCACTCTCAGAGTTCTCAGAGGTTTAAATTTAATCTTCTGTATTTCTGATGCTGCTTCTGTTTGACCTTGATTTCATGATTTCTTGTTTTCAGACCTTGTCTGTTTATTACTTCAGTTATTTTCTGATCATGCAGCAGAAAGCCTGTCTTTGTGAAGAGTAAAGTGCTGCACTGACATACGAGCGAAGTGTTTCTGAATGTCGTTCTGTCATTTGTCAGGTCGTAACGAACCCTCTGAACATCTCTCTGATGGACGTGAGCTATCTGGGATATTAAATAGCCTGCAGACCCAACCGTATTCAGTGCATGAGACACTTTTAGATCATTTACATTGCGGTGATTTTTAAACCAATGTGTGAGGTCATTTTTCTGCTGAAGCCTCGTCCCTGATTATTCTAGATTGTAATTTGCATTTAGAATGGACATTACTTTGTCCAGAGGCTTTTATAAGTGTTCTCAAAAAAACCTCTTGACTTGTGGTTCACGAGTCTCTTCAAGGGCCTTTGAGTTCAAAACGATCCTGTAAAACCGGGAAACGAGAACAGCTGACACGATTCCTGCCTTAATAAAGGGAATGTGACATGATCTGCATCAGATGAGAGAGAGACGGATCAGATCCCTCAGATTTCACAAACCTGATTCCTGACAGAGAGCCAGTTTATCAGACGCTGCTGTGTTAGCATATTACAAATGTGGAGCTGTTTCTTTGAGAACGCCCAGAAAACTGACGAACAAATAAACGGGGAAGATCTTTGACAAATAAAGAGCCAGAATCTGTTAGTCGGTGGATTACAGTGTGTCTTCAGTGAACGTGTTCAGTCCACGTTGAACTTCAGCAACCAGACAACGGCTGAATAAACGTATATGGCCAAAATCACAGTGTTCGTGGTCATCTAATTTGAAATGTTGACAGATTTCCTGCCACAGCGTTCTCTCCCTATTTATGATTCTTTGCAGCTCTGGATCCTTCACTGGAAACTGATGGTAACTCACTCCCATTAAACATTTACTCTTTGAATTTTTGCACCGGGAACAATACAACTCGACACCATTGTGACTGAAAGTTTGCTAAGAAGTATTTCCTACTAAAGAAAGGTGGTAATCGTACTGGTGGGTGTGGCCTTGGACGACATCATGCCCAGTGCATTATGGGTGTTGAAGTTTTCCTACCTATTTGGTAAAAGGGAAGACAACAGTCTGTGTTCTCTAGTCAGGTAGCACAGTTTTCTATATTTCCGACTTTCTACTGCATAGGCAGCCAGGATTTATTGAAAGTCCATTTTGCCAGCAGTGAAGTACTGTTTAAATGAGTCAGCCTGAGCTGGATTCTGCCCGTCTGTGTGTCAGTCATACGTCGGGTTTCTCAGCATCCAGCAGAGTTCAGGTCTGACCACTAGAGTTACAGGAGAGTTTGATCAGGGTTGGAGCTGAACTCTGCTGGACGCTGAGAAACCCTGCTGTATGTTCCTCTGTAAACACATGAAGGATTCTGGCGTGTTTGAAGAGCGTCACGGGTCAGCAGTGTGAACACTGGAGGTCTGGGTCGAGATGTTGATGCCTCGGTGTATTTTCAGCTCCATTTAGTGAATTTCTGCATCTCTGTCCATGTGATTTAGTCATATTTGTCATGGCAAACTGTTAAACTGTTACAGTGACTGCAAATGACTTAGTGTGTTTACTGCTTTCAGAGAACATTCAGAAATAGCTATTCATAACTTAATGGGAACATTAGCACAATGAACATGTTTCTGTTAGCTGGGATATTGTGACGTGTTGGCGGTGTGGACATTCCTGCTCTCTTCAGCAGTGTCCTGAACACGATGTGATGTTGATCACGTCAGCGAACCCAATCTTAATCCCAAAAGCATTTGTCTTCCATTGATGAATCCATGGATGTTTCTCTGGCTGATATTGCAGTTTTTGTGAGCAGCAGCAAAAGCAGGTGAAGATAAGATCGACTAGTAGAGCTCAAGCGGCGCAGCATGAGCCGTGAATCAGGAACCGTTCAGAGCTTTACTGCGCCAACCAAACAGAGATGGATGCTTTTAATGAAACTGATGCTTTAAATCTGAATGTACTCATTACAATCTCTGTAGTCCAAATTAAATCACATTCAAAGCCTGCACAAAGCCCGACATCACATCAGTTACTCTCTAATGCTCACATCAGCTTCAACCAAAACAGAAGGACGGTGAGTCACATGAATGCTTCAAACATCCCGCTGGCTCAGAGACTGTCCATCACCAATCACACACGGCAATTCCTGGATCAGATCTGACAGTGAGGAGCAGAACGTATTTGTTTGTTCACGTGCGTCTGCCGTCGTAATGGCTGGAGTTCTGCCTCATTAGTGTTAGTGTACTTCAGTCTGAGAGCAGATACAGTTCTGTCTCTTACAAACCTGTGTGAGCGTCTTTCTTCGGGGTGTGATGCGTGTCTGGATTATTAACAGGCCTCTTTCCTTTGTTTTCAGGATCCATCTCTGATATCCTGGATCGTGTTTTATTTGTGCTTTGGTTACTTTAGTTTGGACACGCTTCATTTGTAGACAGCCCAGCTGAGAAAAATCTGTTCTAAGAATGTTTTGCTAATGTTCCCGTTAGGTTATTGAAAAGTTATGTCTAAACGTTTTAAAAACATTTTTTCTTAGTTATAACATTATGGGAAACATTTTTTTCTTGGTTTTAACATTATGGGAATGTTACTTTTGAATGTTCTCTGAACGTTCTGAAACAAGTAGTAACATTTAAAAAAATCTTTCAGGAAAAACACTCAAACACATTATTAAAGATTAGGTAACTCTGAATGAACGTTCTGTTAACGTTACTGGAAGAACATTTGTTCATAATTTTGAGAGAACCTTGCCAGAATGTTCCCTATTGTTACGAACTGCTTTGAAACACAGGTTGCAGATCCAAATGCAGGTTTATTGAGGGTAATCCACAGGGCAAACAATCCAGATAACAACAAGATAAAGTCCAAGACACAGGCAAATGGCAGAAGATCAAAACCATGACACAGAAACCAGAATTAAAGGGCTCAGAATTGCAGTGTAACACAAACAAGACTTCGCAAAGACTGCGTAAACACACAGGGCTTATATAGGCAAGCATAAACGGGCTAATCACACACAGATGGAAGTAATCAGACCATAATGAGTCCAGGCAGTGGGTTATAGGAAATGTAGTTCATGATGAGATAACAAAGGAGATGAGAGGAGTGCCCTCTAGTGGAGATCATGGGCACTCCAGCTGGTGGATGTATGAGCTGTTTGCTGGGAGGACTGTGATTTGGAGAATATTGGTTTGATTCTTCTTTTCCATCATCCCTACACACAAACCTTTCTGAATACCTGACCTCCATGCAGCATATCCATTCAGAGTTGTACTTGTGATTGACACTGTTAGTTGATTTTTGTACTCTTGTCTTTGTCGTGTCATTGAGCCGGTCGTGACACGCAAGTTCATGCTGCTTTGCTCGTCCAACAGAAGCTCAGAAAAGAACAAAAGCACCATGAAAGTGTCTGAAGTCATTGGCTTTCAGAGGCTCATCATCACCTGTGCAGAATCTCAATGGAATATTTTATTTTATTATTAAATTTAATTAATATTTTATATTATTGCTCTAAATTGATGGTGTTTTTGTCTGTTTTGGACCTTTGCTGCTCAGTTGTGTGAATGATAGCATAATGTGAGTGAACTATTGCTGTGTTTTATAGTTTGTAGTCAACGCAGTTTCATCCGCTGAGGAGAGACTGTGATGAGCTCAAGTCCGTCTAGAGCGCTTCAGACAGCTCAAGTAACTCAAGTAACGCAGGACTCATTGATCTCCTGGGGGAAACTGAGGAACATGATGCTCTGGACAAAAGTGTTTACAGAGTCAAAATGAACATACAGGAGCTTCATCTCAATGACCTGCTGATGTTTCTGGGAACGTAATAATGATCTGCATCGAGTGTCATCCGGTTTTAAATCAAACTCAGACGCACTGATCTCCTGTTACTCTCCAGACCATGACTGTGCAGAAACCATTCATACATTACAAGACTAGATTGATGCGTGTTCAGGAGTGAAACCAAAGCCAGCCTTGTAAAGTGACTGGATTTGGTCGTTTCTGTTGAGTCATGTTAGCCGTTAGCACTCGCTTTAGATGAGCTGCTGGACGATCAGGACGGCTGCGATAAACGTCTGTTCTGATGATGTCACAATGCAGATGTGATTCTCTGAGGCTCGTGTTTGAGTCTCTGAGGCTGAAAGAATCAGTGAGGTGATCAGAAACACTCTCACACACACACACACTCATTTCATTCACAGCACACAGACATCAGGACGCAGGAAACTCACATTTACTGCAGCAGCATCTGATGAAACAGTCGATATTTGTGTTTCAGGACACAATCATGAGCGCACACACACACACTTAATGATTCTTCACTGCTTGTGACGTGATTTCCTTGTAAAGTGTGGTTGTGTTTCTGTTCAGGTGTGTCCGTCCGTCTCTATGGCAACAGTGTGTTCATGCTCAGGACGACTCAGTTTAGTCTCTGTGCTCACGTTCTGATGGTTTATATAGTCTCACATACAGTATACAGTATATATATATATATATATATATATATAGTCAAGTCACCTTTATTTATATAGCGTTTTTTACAATGCAGATTGTGTCAAAGCAGCTTAACATTGATAACTGGTATATAATTTTGGCTGCACAGCAGCTCTTAAAGAATAGTGTCAATGTCGGCAGATCAAAGCACTGTTCAATATCAAATGTCAAGTGTCCCCAACTAAGCAAGCCAAAGGCGACAGCGGCAAGGAACCCAAACTCCAACAGGTGACATCAGATGGCAAACAGGTGGAAAGTGTGTATATATATATATACACACTACCAGTCAAAAGTTTGGAATCGGTAAGATTTTTAATGTTTTTAAAAGACGTTTGGTCTGCTCACCAAGGCTGCATTTATTTAATTAAAAATACAGTAAAAACAGTAATATTGTGAAATATTATTACAATTTAAAATAACTGTTTTCTGTTTGAATATATTTTATAAAGTAATTTATTCCTGTGATCAAAGCTGAATTTTCTTCAGTGTCTTCAGTGTCACATGATCCTTCAGAAATCATTCTAATATGCTGATCTGCTGCTCAAGACACATTGTTTCATAGTCTCACATATATACAGTCTCGTATATACAGTCTCACATATATAGTTTCACGTATATATAGTCTCACATGTATATGTAGTCTCATGTAAACACTGATATCTACAATAGCGATCCAATGTGATGGTTGTATCAATGACATCATTACGCCACTAGGTAGTGACAAGTGACTGTTAAAAAATGTATTGTCATTGAATCATTCATTCAAAAGATTTGTTCAAAAACGCTGATTCATCCGGTAATGAAATAAGTATTTATTGAGTCATTGAATTAATTTAAAACCACTTTTTAAAATAATTCATTTAAATTAATTAAACATTTTTCCTGCAATTAGAGTCCAGCAATTAATATTTAGTCAAAACCTGTTATTTTGTTTAGTTGTCTATTCAGAATCGTGGGAGAATCGTGATCTCTATTCGAAACCAAAACACTGTGATTCTCATCTTAACCAGAATCATGCAGCTCCAGTCTCACATATACAGTCTCATATATATATATATATATATATATATATATAGTCATATATAGTGTTTAGAGACAGACTGAACTGTTTTCTGTCTGATGTCATAGATGTTGTCTTGTTTTCTCTGGATTTGTTCTAGCTGAAGTTTGTTATAGAGGCGTTCGATCAGCTCTCGTGTGTCACTGCTGCTTCAGTGGACGTTAAACTTAATGGCTCTTTTTTAATTATCTTTCTGTCTCTCTCCCTGTCTGTGTCTCTTTCTCTCTCTCTCTATCTCTCTCTCTCCCTGTCTGTGTCTCTTTCTGTCTCTCTCTCTGTGTCTGTCTCTCTGATCTTTCTGAAGATGTCAGACTCTTGTTCTCATGTGATTTACTGCAGGATTTCAAAGACGTTCACGACTCATGAAAGTTCGCTCAGTGTAGAGAACATGAGAGAGTGTCTAACCTCTAACTGTCTGTCTGTCTCTCTTTTATCTGTCTGTCTCTTAATTTATGGCAGATGAATTCAGCTTCATAAATGCTTGTGATTCGTGACTGCACTGCATGAAGAGTAACGGTGCATTCAGCTCATCATAATTCTAGATTTCAGACTGATGTAGACGTCATACTTCTATTCCAATCACTGGTCACTGCATTAATCATGAGCGTTATGAATATTTAATTCTGAGGGGGAGTATTTCTGTTCTGAATGTCAGTTTTATTCATTTACTGTTATATGTTTATATGATGTCAGACTGAATGTCACGTGTGCTTAAGTCATGTTAGTCATTTTAGTGCGTCTACCACAGAATGGATGATCATTCAAATAAACAGTCAGTTTGTGTTGGTTCATCTGTGTGAAAAGATGAGCGTCGTTGAGAAAACAGACTGGAAATGCTGATGACATCATCTGCGCAGGGGCGTGTCCAATCACATGAGGGTGTCCCTCATTAGCATGAAGCCATTTGGGGAAATTCATAATTTGCATGGATCTCACATCTCGTGTGTGTGTGTGTGTGTGTGAGAGTGAGTCTCTCTGTGTGTGTGTGTGTGTGTGTGTCTTCAGGGCTCTCGGGTCGGTTCTGTGTGTTCATGTTCAGTCTGAATGACTCACTGACGTCTGTCTTCAGTCAATCTCTTCTCTGCGTGTCTTTGGTTAATGAGCAGCCCAGAGGTGCATTCTGGGTAATGTGGGTGGGGGGTTCTGGACTGAGTAATTGATGTGACACTCAAGTCAAAGGTCCTGCAGTTTGATTCATTCTGAAATGATCTGACCTGCCCTGACCGACACACACACCACACACTCTCACACACTCACACACATATATATATATATACTGTAGTGCAGTGTGGATGTGTGTGTCAGTGCTGCCCTCTAGTGGAGCTCATCTGATTTACTGTTTGGATTTCATGGAGAAATCTTCACACTTATTATTATAGATCATCCTCATTCCCATCACGTTGTTTATTCAGTAATGAATTCCAAATATAAATTATTATTGTGGCAGCAGAGATTTTTCATACATTTCATAAATATCTGTGACTGTTCCTGATCAGGTTGAAGAAACTTTAATTTGCTGGTTTTCAGCTCCAGAGAGAATCGTTTGCTGATTGTTTTTATTCCAGCGATTAGAAATGAAGCGTTTTCAGAGCAGAAACTCTGTTTCATGTCCGAGGACTTTATTTATAAATGCTAAACAGTTTGGATAAAATATAGTGATGGATAATAACGTTCTTTATAGAATGAGTGTTTGAAATGTAATAATGATCACATACAGTCGGCAACACTTCTCCTCGGTTAACAATGAGAAATATATTTTTACAGCATTTATTAATCTTTTTGCTGTTAGTTAATAAAAATACACTTGTTCATATTAGTTCACAGTCAGTTAATGTGAACAGATACAACTCTTGAAAATGTGTTAATGAATGTTAAACTTTAAGATGAATAAATTCTGTAGAAGTTATTTTATGTAGTTATCTAATGTTAAAGAACGCTTCATGTAAAAAGTCAATAATAAATCACAGCAGGGCCGTAACCACCATAGACACCCCCCCCCCAGATATTTACAATTTTAACAATATATTTAATGCAAATTTAATGCAAATATTATTCGCAAATAGTTCCAAAATGATTATTTCCCAACTAGAATTAGACCTAGAATTTCCTTTACTGTTCTGTTGAAAAATTGACATGGTTACGGCCTTGAATCACAAATGAGTTGTGTGCTTTTGAGGGGAAAAAACAAGCAGAAATAATGAATAATGAGTGACGACCTGGATGGCCAACAGGAAGTGATGTCATTCCGAAAGTTTCCTGAGAAAATTCTTGGGTCGTTGGTTTCATGAAAACTTAATGGGACACAAAAGTAATGTTATTAACTGATTTAAGATTTTCACTCATTTGAAACAACTGAATTAAATACATTTGAATTCAAACAATTAAAATAGATTTTAATTACATTCTATGACTTTAAAAATGTAGTTTGATTTTGGTTTATCTTTCTTTGAGCCATTTCTCACCTCTGCTTTATTCGTTTGTTCCTGTGTTAAAGCGATCATTCTCTCCTCATTTAATCCTCTCATGTCTGTCTTCTGCTGAATACCAAAGAAGATATTTGGAGAAATATCTCAGTGTACAATGAAGGTCAATGGGGTCCAATGTTGTTTGGTTCTTCGGAACATCTTCTTTTATGTCAACCACATGAGGGCAGTGAATGATGACAGAATGATCAAAAATCCCTTTAATTATGACCATTCACATATTAAAATAGTGTCAGCAGATGCAGAAAGACATTCAAACCTCAGATTCAGCTGATTATGATCATAAACTGCTGCAGTTTATCCAGTGTTTTAATTCGTTAACAGTCCAGAGATTAAATAAACTGTGTGTGTGATTGCGTGTGTGTGTGTGATTGTGTATGTGTGTGTTCGGCCTCATTAGAGCTTCTCTCGGTTGGTTATCCGTGATGTCGAGGTCGCCCGTATCCAGGATCTGCTTGTGTGCTGTCGCCATGGTAACAGCAGCATCTCCTGTCCAGGCAGTGATGGGGAGAGACAGGCTGCTCGGCGGATGTTATTTAGAGCTTCACGTCACAGTAACGGCAGCTCGCGATTGAATCATATGAATCACTGCGACACAGAATCAACTCCTCCATCTGACCTCTGACGCCTGTGTGACATCCGAAGTAATAAAGCCGTCCGGTTCATCTGTGATCTGCTAGTATTATTGCTGCCGGATAAAAATAAAAATAATTATGTAATTAGATGAATTTCATTACTGAGATTAAGACAGATGTCACGTTTAATGTGCTTTATAATAAATCTATGATAATGACAGATGTGCTGGATTAATATTAATATTCCTCTCTTCTGTAAATGATTTACAGCTCATCAGATCTTTGACACTGTTGATCATCACAAAAATAATCATTTCAACTCGTCCCTCAGTTACAGTAAGTCACGGGGTCAGAGGTCACGGGGTCATGTTTGTTGTTTTTACATGTTTCCTGTGCCGATGGACATGATGCCATCACTACATGTTGCACATCACTATATTAAACGTCTGACAGGAGACGCAGAATCCAGAGTTTGTGAATGTCTGTCTGTGTCCAGCAGGGGTCCCTGTTTCACAGAGGGAAATGACATCACACAGACAGCATGAACACAGTGTTCCCGACAGATGTCAGTGCAGAGCACATCTAGAGAAGAGGAAGAGCCTGTGTGTGTTTCAGTGAACTCA
The DNA here is from genome assembly GCA_037950665.1 of Hypophthalmichthys nobilis. NCBI lineage: Eukaryota > Metazoa > Chordata > Actinopteri > Cypriniformes > Xenocyprididae > Hypophthalmichthys > Hypophthalmichthys nobilis. The sequence goes on from CM075479.1 coordinate 82,125, forward strand.
CTTCTCTGTCCTGTCTCTGTGAGCTGACAGGAAGTTCCATCAAGTCATCATTAATGTGAGCCGTGTGGCTGTTATTGTGAAGTTGTGCAGACGCCGCATCAGCGGGAGGGGTGTCGCTTGTTTATCTGAGCACTGATACGAAGAAACCGTTTGTCAGGTTCAGTCGCAGCAGGACAGACACGTGAAGAGTTTCTCAAGGTCTCCTCACACTGACGCCTGCGTTTACATCTGACTTCTGATCGTTTGTGTTCTTTTGTGTGACTGATACATAAAACCATCTGAAACTCTGAGGATTCATTCCATCTGTGAGGGAAAACTGCAGACAGATGGACAGATTATGTGGATTAATGCAATTAGAGGTGAAATTAATTAGTAATGAACGAACACTATATTACTGAACAACAGGCTGCAGAGACGCACCATATTAACACTAGTTCTGCACTATAGAGTGTGTATGAGGAGCTGGTTGTTGTCACACCGTAAGCAAATGTGTTTGCTGCTTTTTGGGGTTCTTTTTTGTCTCAAAGAACAACCTTTTTTTAAAAGAAAGTTTGGGCGGCTGGTGAATTGTTCTGGCAGTAATCGTGTTTTCTTGGCATGTTCTGGACAGTGATTCGCTGAAAGACCTCGAGTGAACGAACGCTGAATCATCTGAACCGCTGCCATATCGTCTGATGGAGCTGCGATCATTTCCCATCAGCGCAGAGCTCCTGATGTGTCTCAGTGTGAAATATACAACAGAGCAGAGCTACCGTATCCCACAATGCAGTGCTCTTGACCTGTCCTTCCATTTCCAGTGTGACGAATGATGTCAAAAATGATATCACTGATTATCTCCTGCTTGACTCTGTCAAAGGTTTTGCCTCCTGAGATGATAACACTCATGTGACCACAGCGCCTCGTTAATGTGTATCGTTAATTGTGTGAAGGATGTGGTTGCACACACAGGACAGACACACCTGAGCACCTCACACCTGTGAACGCTTCAGCAGTGACAGATGAAGGAAGCCGAAGCTTCCCACAATCCCCTGCAGCTGTTAATCAACAGTGGCCGCAGCGCAGCAGATGTCATGTGCTTTTCAATGGCTGAAGCTCATGTGACCGAGTCTGACATCACACACGCGTGACGAGCTGATACAGGCGTGATGTTCTGATGAGCATGAGCAGGTGTTTGTGCATCTTCATATGTTCACATTCGTTCACGGATCAGTGTGAAGAGCTTCTGTGCAGCCATTAGGGATGTTTCCGGCTCTGTGTGCTGGAACTATAGCTCTTTTACTAGCTTGTCATGGGTGGTTGCCAGGGTGTTGCTAGACAGTTATTAGGGTGTTGTGGGTGTTTGCCAAGGCATTGCTATGCAGTTACTCTGGTGTTTTGGGTGGTTACCAAGCTGTTCCCTGTGTTGGGTGTGGTTGCCAGGGCATTCCTGTGCTGTTACTAGGATGTTGTGCGTTGTTCACAGGGTGTTGCTATGCAGATACTAGGGTGTTGTAGCCAGGGTGTTGCTATGCAGTTGCTAGGGTGTTGTTGCCAGGGTGTTGCTATGCAGTTGCTAGGGTGTTGTTGCCAGGGTGTTGCTATGCAGATACTAGGGTGTTGTGGGCGTTTGCCAGGGTGTTGCTATGCAGATACTAGGGTGTTGGGTGTGGTTGCCAGGGCATTCCTGTGCTGTTACTAGGATGTTGTGCGTTGTTCCCAGGGTGTTGCTGTGCAGATACTAGGGTGTTGTGGGTGTTTACCAGGGTGTTGCTATGCAGATTACAAGGGTGTTGTAGCCAGGGTGTTGCTATGCAGTTGCTAGGGTGTTGTTGCCAGGGTGTTGCTATGCAGATACTAGGGTGTTGTGGGCGTTTGCCAAGGTGTTGCTTTGCACATACTAGGGTGTTGTGGGTGTTTACCAGGGTGTTGCTATGCAGATACTAGGGTGTTGGGTGTGGTTGCCAGGGCATTCCTGTGCTGTTACTAGGATGTTGTGCATTGTTCCCAGGGTGTTGCTATGCAGATACTAGGGTGTTGTGGGTGTTTACCAGGGTGTTGCTATGCAGATTACAAGGGTGTTGTAGCCAGGGTGTTGCTATGCAGATACTAGGGTGTTGTGGGTGTTTGCCAGGGTGTTGCTATGTAGTTACTAGGGTGTCAGGTGTGGTTGCCAGGGTGTTGCTATGCAGACACTAGGGTGTTGTGGGTGTTTACCAGGGTGTTGCTATGCAGATTACAAGGGTGTTGTAGCCAGAGTGTTGCTATGCAGATACTAGGGTGTTGTGGGTGTTTGCCAGGGTGTTGCTATGCAGTTACTAGGGTGTTGTAGTCAGGGTGTTGCTATGCAGATACTTGGGTGTCAGGTGTGGTTGCCAGGGCATTCCTATGCAGTTACTAGGATGTTGTGCTTTGTTGCCAGGGTGTTGCTATGCAGACACTAGGGTGTTGTGGGTGTTTACCAGGGTGTTGCTATGCAGATTGCAAGGGTGTTGTAGCCAGAGTGTTGCTATGCAGATACTAGGGTGTTGTGGGTGTTTGCCAGGGTGTTGCTATGCAGTTACTAGGGTTTTGTAGCCAGGGTGTTGCTATGCAGATACTTGGGTGTCAGGTGTGGTTGCCAGGGCATTCCTATGCAGTTACTAAGATGTTGTGCTTTTTTGCCAGGGTGTTGCTATGCAGACACTAGGGTGTTGTGAGTGTTTGCCAGGGTGTTGCTATGCAGTTACTAGGATGTTGTGTGTTGTTGCCAGGGCATTACTATGCAGTTACTAGGGTGTTGTGGGTGGTTGCCAGGCTGTTGTCACATAGGCGGCAGTATTTTCTCAAGGTCTAGCGTGTAATGTTTCTACATGATAGTTCCACAGTTTGTGATGTAATTGTTCGTAATATAGTACAAGGACAGAAGGAATCCTTTGTGTTTTTCACTGCTGTATTAATTTCATCAGCTTTTCATCATCACAGTCAAGATTTGTGCATCTGCAGTAGAGTCATTTAACCTAAACACTAACCCAACCAAGTGACTTTCTGCATGTTAAGCAGTTAAACTCGGGTAGGTTAGTGTTTCTCTCTGAGCAGCGTGTTTTTGTGCTTTATTTGGGGATCAGCTGGTCTGTTTGTTACTGCTGCCCGACACACACAAAGTCACTGCAGAAAACCACACAATTACGACAGGAATCAGACATCGACTGGTCACAGTCAACATTCATAGATCCCTCAAGTGTGTGTGTGAGAGAGTGTGTTCAGGAGTCAGAGACACTATAGGCTGTTGCCATAGTCGTCAGAGAGGGAACACTTCTTTCTTTCGTTCTCTCTCTGTCTGGAGTGAGGGGGTGGTTTGACCTCACTCCACCCCTCCGCAGGACGAAACATGGACAACTGCTTCCTGTCAGCTGCCACTCAAAGCACCGAATGAAAGAATGTGGGGGAAAAAGCTCATTTCTCTGGAGGAAGAACAATCTCCCGTGTGTCTGCAGCCAATCATGCCTCTGTTCTCTGAAAGCCCACGGCGAGAATCACGAGCGCTGACCGCACATCCCACATCAGATCAGAGGCTGTTTCTGAACATCTTGTGCTTTAGTATTGAGCTTGTTCATTTACTCGTACCCAACTCTGCATGATGTCTTTGTCTGTCGAACACATATCACATTCATCAACACAGACCGTCAGTCACCAAAGTATGTAAACATGAATCTCCGCACTCAGTCCTTTGACAATTAGCTCAGTCTTCACTATTGAATCTCACAGTGCCATCGGTTCTCGCGTGTCTAGGGCCGTCAGGTGTTGCTGCAGGATTTAATTGACCGTCCAAAAGCTTTTTAGTCATTTCATGTAAATTGAGGGAGAGTTTGTGAATGTTTTTAGATTCATCATGTTCCACATACAGCAGAGGATGTTTGCACATTGACCAGCTCTGTGTTTTATTTAAAATGGATTATACCACAGCAGAACCGGTGTTCTTAGAAAAACCCTTTCAGCTGATTGATCAGCACACACAAACCCATTTGATGTGATTTGATCTGGTTCTTCCTCTGAGGTGTTGCTGTAGCCGTCTGGAACTTTATAATAAACCTGTATGAATCAGATTGAAGCGTGAGAGCTGGACGTGTTTCTGGTTTAGTGTTCAGGTTCTGGACACATTTATCATCCGGAGCTTTAGCTGTTTTAGCTTTCAGTTGTAGAAATGCATCAGAACTTTTACATCACAGTAGTAGAAACAAACTCTGGAGCTCCAGCATTTATACATCATATAAAGACAAGCATTCATCTTATGACTCAAAGATCGAGCAAACAATGAAAACATGTTTACCCGAGAGAACACACACACACACACACACACATACACTCTCTTTGTGTTACAGTGTTTAATAGTGTAGAATAGAAGAGCAGCAGAACTCTGGCAAATACAAAGATTTTTTATTAAAGCATTTGCTTGCATCAACTGATTTTATTTTTATTTATTTGCTTTTTTCTGCCTGTTAATGCTCCTTTTTTTGCTGTCGAGCAGAAAACGCAGATGTTTCATCCGAATGATTAATTTTCCGCCTGATTGTTTGGCGCTGTTGTAAATCTACATGGTTCAGGTTTAAACTGTGTGTTCATGCAGTAAAGTGTTGGAAATCTTGGGTTTTTTTAATAGATCTGAGATGTCAGACTGACACATGTGACGAGCTTTAGTTCTGTTCTTCATTTAGACGGAGTGAAACGTGTTCGGAAAAATCAACAAGAGTTCAGAGTTAACAGACTCAAGACACTTCAGCAACTATCTGTGGATGATGTCACTTCCTGGTGGGTGATGTCATGAAGGAAGTGGCTTTTGTTTGGTGTTGTTGGTGATATTGAGGATAAACTTGTAAATTGATTATCAATTTAATCATGTTTACATTTCGGTTACAAAAACACCTGAATGTCTCTGAGTACGTTATAGAAATGAGGCATTCGGTTTATTCTCTCTCTGTTCAGCTGGTTTTGTCTTCATTGAGGCGGTGAGCCGCCGGCGCTCTGATATTTAATATATTGAGTGGTTTTCTCTCTCAGTCAGAGTCAATATGAAACTGTCACCTTCCATCAGTGTGACGTGAGTCTATTTCACTTTGTCTTTAAAACTGGACTTTCACAGAAAATCATTTCATTTGGTGTTGGCCGGTGCCGGTGACGGAGGGCCGCACGGTTCAATCGCACTTATAGCTCGTCTGATTATTAAAGCACAATTAATCTTCGCTGTGGCGCTCAGACAAATAGAAGCACAAAGTCTTTGATGTTTCGCAGCGAAACACTCGCTGAAGATGAAAGCTGTGCTGAAGCCTCCAGCGTTTTCAAGAGTATATGATGTGATACGGCATGCTGAACCTTATTTTTCATATTCATGTGCCTGATTCTCAGAGGAAATAAAGAACGAAGGAAACGTTTTGATTTGAAGAAAGAAAGTAAGAATGGACGGACTCACTGTTTCCTCCAGCAGTTTAAAACACACGAGAAAAATGTCTTTACACATGAAAATATATGAGAAATATATATATGCACAAATATAACATACAGTGAATATCTATGTAAATGTGTAGGGGATTTCACACATGCTGAGTTTTAATTTATAAATAAATTTCACAAAGGAAACGTGATGCAATTCAACACATGAATTTATGTTACATCTGCATCCTGTGAACACGTCGAGTCTTTATATTGATGACTTGTGCTTCAAGATTGCTTTAGCACAGAGACTGTCTGTCCATCTGTCTGTCTGTCTGTCTCTCATCTATCCATCTATCTGTCTGTCTGTCTGTCTGATTGACTGTCTGTCTATCTATCTATCTATCTATCTATCTATCTGTCTGTATCTCATCTGTCTATCTATCCATCCATCTGTCTGTCTGTCTATCTATCTAATTCAAATTCAAATTCAAAATTGCTTTATTGGCATGACTGTAAATAATACAATATTGCCAAAGCATATATACATAAAACAAAAATAAAACCATCTGTATAATAGAAAAAAATATTATCAAATATTATAACACTATCAAATATTACAACATAACTTAAACTTAACAGTGTAACACATTAGAACATGTCTGAACATTTGATACCACAGTGTTTTAACATACACACACGTACTGAGGGTCACTATGGTGGATGGTAGGGAAACACACTGAAGTCAGACACAATACACACATTACACACATTCACCTATCTATCTATCTATCTATCAATCTATCTTTCTCTCTGTCTGTCTGGCTGTATCTCATCTGTCTATCTATCCATCAATCTGTCTGTCTGTCCATCTGTCTCTGTCCGTCCATCCATCCATCCGTCTGTCTCTCATCTCTCTGTCCATCTGTCTGCCTGTCTGTCTGTCTGTCTGTCTGTCTCTCATCTGTCCATCCGTCTCTCTGTATGTCTGTCTGTCTGCAGATGTTTGGAGTAACTGAATGAGTTCAGCAGCAGGTTTCTGGGTTCTTTGAGTCTGTGCTGATTAATGAGTCTCAGTCAGATCTCAGGGAGTCTTTAGTGTTTGTGTATTCCTTCAGTCTGGACGAGAAGGAAGTGACACACAGAGAGAGAGAGAGAGATATGCTGAAGTCTGATCAGATGACAGATGGGCGCTCGAGACCCTCAGGCATGTTTATGATTCCTCACAGTGTTGAACTTCAAAGCGTTTCAATTAAGGAAGCGTCCAGGGAAAAACGGTTCAATAAAGGTTCAAAGGTGTAAACACAGTTAGACTGTCCCGCCATATGAAATATGAAGAGACGCCTCCAGGACGGAGCAGCTGCATGAGATCTGAACATCACGATACTGACGCTGAGAGAACATCAGTCTGAACAGACATTCATCTCAGATTTCACAGTAAACCAGAATCATCCTCATTCTCTACCGCCATTAATATGATGTTTTCAGATGTATTGTCTCATGAAATGTGTTTTATTGTCTCAATTGTTGTTCATGTGTTTATTTGGCTTTTCTCTGTTAGTGACACTGTTAAATCGCTGGTAATGAGATGGTTCCACCCTGCAGAAAACCTCATTTATTTCACTTTTATTATGTCAGACACCATTGATGTTTTAATAGAGTCTCTCTGCCCGTATTACCAGGAGGAAATGATTTGACCGATGTCATGAATTGGTCTCATTCGTAATCATCTCAGGCTGGCGGAAGAATCAGGATGGATGTGTGAATATGAGTTTTTCCATTGACAGTGAGTCTGTGAGTTTCTCCAGGCTGAAGGGGTTCACTGAGATAAGAAAGAGGACTCATTAATGGACTGAGATCTGCCGAAACACACAATGTTCTCTATGATCACTCATCAGCGTCATGTATTCAGACACACGACTCGCTCCACACACCTACATCTTCATCATGAATACAGATCCTGTTTTCAGCACTGCGATCTTGAGTCTGTAGCTCATCATGTGTCAATCTTACGATCGTCCGCACCGTCACGTCACACAATAAATATTTCATCTCTGAGTGTCACACTGTGCTGTTATTGTACGCCTCAGGATAGACTTTCTTTCTTTCTTTCTGTCTCGTTTCTCTCATGCTGTACTTCATGATAAAACTGAAACCGAGCAGCACAGATTTCATGATGCAAATCTCAAGTGTTATTACTTTGATATACTGCGAGTGATTTCAGTGATTTCAGCGTCAGGGTTTGAGGACAGAATGACGTCAGTGATGAGCGACAGCTGCTGCGGTGAGTGTGATGGATAACGTCCCGTCTCGTCACATCTGTGAGGCTCTGATCAGCCAAATAACAATCAACCGCCTCATCAGAGCAAAGGTGCATCTCTCTTCAGCCCTGAAAACATTTGGAGAGGCCATCATGACGGCCAAGGGCAGATCGATGACATTTATTAAATTGTTTTCCTGGCTGACACATCGCATCTAAACCTGACCTTTAGCATACAGACAGACGGCTGTAAACGCACTGCAGCTCTAATGAAACACTGGAGAGATGCTGGAGTTTTTCTCCTCCGTTTCTCATCTGTGTTTCTCTTTGATCTCCTCACTGAGAGAAAGGACGCTTTCCAGACAGCCCAGTGTCTTTCTGAAGCCATGAAATAAAAACTTCACCCTGCATGAGAGTCGGTTCGTCATACAGTAACCACAGAAACCCGTTTGCTGGTGTAGGAATTAAGTGTCAAAATCATGGCGTCTTTGATGTCTTGACCTTCATTGCTGTGGAAACAGTGAGAAGCGTGTGTCTCTCAGAGAACCTGGTTGTCTGTCGGTCCTGCTCTCACTGCAGTCGTGTTGCAGTGTTGGCGGCACGTCTCATCTCAGTCTTTCTCTTTCATATTAAAGGCGACGGGATGTTCAAAGTGCTTCTGATCAAAGGCTGTGCGTCGCTCCTCGTTCTGCAGCTTTCAGGAGCTTCATACGATCCTCTCGTAGATTCTCTCATGCATCTGAACGAACCGCACTGATTCACATGAACTCTCCAGGTCTGAGGGTCAATCTGTCCTGTATAAAGCGTGAAACTTGACTGAATCTCCTTCTGTTGACTGTTAGCTAGCGTTTGCAGAACATCCTTGAAGAGGTCAAGAGGTCAGACGATTCAGATCTTCACTATGAAACGCTCCAGATTGATTCATAAATAATGATCTGTCACTGACGCTGCTCTGTTTGTATCTCGAGTTAATGAACACGCATGTCAAATGCTTTTCTTCATGATGGATTTCAACTATTAAACTCCATCAAGTGTGAAGCAGAGAAATGGAAGTGTTCATCAGACGGCGGATTAAAGATACTAGGGTGTTGTGAGGGGTTGCCAGGGCGTTGCTATGCAGATACTAGGGTGTTGTGAGGGGTTGCCAGGGCGTTGCTATGCAGATACTAGGGTGTTGTGAGGGGTTGCCAGGGCGTTGCTATGCAGATACTAGTGTGTTGTGAGGGGTTCCCAGGGCATTGCTATGTAGAGACTAGGGTGTTGTGGGTGTTGTATTGGGCGTTGCTATGCAGGTACTAGGGTGTTGTGAGGGGTTGCCTGGGCGTTGCTATGCAGATACTAGGGTGTTGTGAGGGGTTGCCAGGGCGTTGCTATGCAGATACTAGGGTGTTGTGAGGGGTTGCCAGGGCGTTGCTATGCAGGTACTAGGGTGTTGTGAGGGGTTGCCTGGGCGTCGCTATGCAGATACTAGGGTGTTGTGAGGGATTGCCAAGGCGTCGCTATACAGATACTAGGGTGTTGTGAGGGGTTGCCAGGGCGTTGCTATGCAGATACTAGTGTGTTGTGAGGGATTCCCAGGGAATTGCTATGTAGAGACTAGGGTGTTGTGGGTGTTTTCCTGGGCGTTGCTATGCAGGTACTAGGGTGTTGTGGGTGTTTTCCTGGGCGTTGCTATGCAGATACTAGGGTGTTTGCCAGGGCGTTGCTATGCAGATACTAGGGTGTTGTGGGTGTTTTCCTGGGCGTTGCTATGCAGACACTAGGGTGTTGTGAGGGGTTGCCAGGGCATTGTTATGCAGATACTAGGGTGTTGTGAGGGTTAGAGTTCCTATGGTGTTGTGAGGGGTTGCCAGGGTGTTGCTATGCAGATTGTAGTTTTTTTTTTTTTTTTTTTTTACCAGGGCGTTGCTATGCAGATACTAGGGTGTTGTGAGGGGTTGCCAGGGCATTGTTATTGTGCACCCTGTTGCCAGGGTGTTGGCAGAAAGTTACTTGGGTGTTAGTTGGGTGGTTACCAGGTCGTTGTTATGCAGATACTAAGGTGTTGTGAGGGGTTGCCAGGGCATTGCTATCCATTTAGAATTGAATAAACCTCTAAATCTAATTACTATGAGACAGTATTAAAGGGAACCCCTGGTGTTAACACTTGTATGGCTTAATATAACATAAATTATGTCTCTTACTGAAATATGTAGTAGAAAACCCATGAAAGATTTACGTTATTTAAAAAATCCATGACATATTTGGACCGATTTGGACAATGGGCGGCGCCATTTTGTTTAGGTGCACAGTGCGTTCTATGTCGATGATGTCAAATGGTTGCACTCTGTCACTGACACTGTCCTATTGCTATTTTTACCACAACACAACTTGGAATATAATATACAATGCCATTTTTAATATACGATGTGCAGCTTTTGGTTGTAATTTTCAGTCGATGAGCCACAAGAGAAGTGATGTAAGTCTTCACTGCTTTACTAGTGATAAGAGGAGAAAAGAATGGGAAGTTGTGAAGAATGTGGACGAATAAAACGAACTAACTGCATCTTTGTTCTCTTCACTTTAGCCCTGATGACTTTGAGGCTTTTTATCTGTATGTTTTGGTGCAACAGTAATCTAGTAACACATACAGGTCTTAATATCTGCGTGGTTCCTTTTAAAACCTGATCAGCCTTTTCAATTTGAGCCAGAGCGCAAAATTAGTGAGGATGAAAATTCGAACTACTGTTGTATCATTGACGTGTAAAAATCATCTGATCACCTGAATGCATTACACACAGTTAAACATGCTGAGAAGATGCTGCTGTTTATGAGATCACCGATATCTCGTGCATCACGGCACACACGAGCTTTGAGGCAGTCTGTCTCAATCCAGATGTGTTACAGGCTTACCTTCGTCAGTCGCCACAACAGGTGCGGCATTTGGTTAAAGCATACACTTATATCCATCAGTACCTGTAAGCTCTTTCAGCTGTGGTCTACTAAAAGCCTCAAAGTCATCAGGGCTAAAGTGAAGAGAACAAAGACGCAGTTAGTTCGTTTTATTCGTCCACATTCTTCACAACTTCCCATTCTTTTCTCCTCTTATTGTTAAGAAAGCAGTGAAGACTTACATCGCTTCTCTTGTGGCTCATCGACTGAAAATTACAACCAAAAGCTGCAAAATGTGGCATCGTATATTATATTCTGAGTGTTTTGTTCTGAGTGTTGCGGTAAAAACAGCAGCAGAGTAATGCAAGTAGCTCACCAGTGCAACCATTTGACGTCATCGACATAGAACGCACTGTGCACCTAAATAAAATGGCGCCGCCCATTGTCCAAACCGGTCCAAATATGTCATGGATTTTTTAAATAATGTAAATCTTTCATGGGTTTTCTACTACATATTTCAGTAAGAGACATAATTTATGTTATATTAAGCCATACAAGTCTTAACACCAGGGGTTCCCTTTAAAGTGTCCCTATTATGCTTTTTCGAATATTACCTTTCATGCAGTGTGTAATGTAGCTGTCTGTGATCTGCAAAGTTGTGAAACCGAAAGTGCGTCATCTCTGAACAGCCTAAACAAGTCATCAGGAATTCAAATCCTACTTCCATGATGGGTACACGTCACTGGGTAACACATTTACCTAACGCCTTCCTATGTTCTACTGTCTACCGCGAACAACTTGACCCGCCCTCAAACACTGTAGCTTTTTAGTGTGATTACCATCATGTCGAGAAGACGCTGTGAAAGTAAATTTGTTTAATTTTCCCTTCCGAGGCTCTCGGAAAAGAGGGGTTTAGAGAGACTGAATCTTCGAACTGCTTCGAACGAGTCATTTAAGAATTTCTGAGAAATGAGGTGATATTAAATGTATATTATGAGAAGATGAAAGTGTTGTCCTTGCATGCATGTAAAACTGTTGTAGGAGACTCCCAAAACAATATTATAAATCTTAAAAATGGCATAATAGGGGCGCTTTAATAAAATAACCATCTCTCTGTCTCACTATTTCTGTCGCTCTTCTGTCAGGTTCATGTAAAATGTTCCAGCTCAGATTTGATTGGATGTTACAGGGAAGTGTTTGTCTGCAGGGTTCCTATAATTGACCGGCATGAAAAGACCTTCTGAAGAAGAACAGAACAGAGAGTTTTGTGCTTCTGGCTTTAATCAGACGTCTGGAGTCTCTGTGCAGCAGCGGCTGAATTACATATTCATTTATTCATGTGTTGTATTATAATGCAACATTACAAGTACTGAACGCTGAAATGAGATCTTTTTGTTTTAGAAACTAGAGGCAGCACCTGAAGGTCATGTGACCGTCTTCAAATGATCAGGTGCATAATGGGAAGGTGTTCACTAGCTGTTGTTTTAGTGCTGATCCGTCAGGGAAGGATTGTAGTTAATGTAACTAACATGTGGATGGAAGACGAGGTCGGGCAGTGATGTGATCTTGCGTGATCTTCGATCATTGGTGCTGATTGTTTGTGATTGTGATCAGGTGAACATTCTGTGAACTGAAGTCACTGCAGTTTTCAATTATGATTGGACTCAGAGAATAATTTAGTTAATCCCAATCTGACAAGAAATGATCGCCAAGGAGAGAAATCGATCTGTAAATCTCGATCTGACGTGGTCTGTGAGCGGACGGATGTGAAGACTCACGCTGACCGGCCGACGTGAGCTCTTTCAGCAGATGCGCAGTCAGAAGAGGTCGGATCCTTCAGAAATGTGAAAACAAACGGAAGATAAACGAGATTTGGCACCATGACAGACATTTTACAAATGTGTTTCTCTGTTTCTGTAATGTGAGGAATGTTATGGCAGAACAGAAGAGATGAATGTGCTGGTAAAACTTCCAATTACCTCAAATATGAATATAAAACAACCATCTGTACAAATGTGCAATTAGTGATAGACTCGAATATCCTGTCCTGATGAAAATTTGACATTTAATTCTATTGTAGCTGATGATGTCTGCTCTAAACTCTCCTCTAGATTTTCATTATTTATTATGTTTATGAGTCTGTTTCCTCGCGGAGACTGTCTGCTGCTCGCTATGAAGATGATTTCAGTCATTATGTTACACAATGAAGGTAAAACCTCAAACACGCACGCTTGAGCTTTCATAACTGTACAAACAGACACAAACACTCACTTATTGATGGCTGTGTTGGGATCTGCTGTCAGTTTGATCCGTCAGAGATCAGAGCCGAAGCTCCTCAGGCTTCAGGAGGATTTCTGACTCCCTGCAGTGAGCAGAACTTCACAAACGCTGAAGAAACGCTTCCTGCATTCACTCACACCAGACAAACCTGCAGGAATGAGTGTAGAAACATTTGATCAGAGACATGTACAGATGGCGGGAGAGACGCTGTTTCGTTGTTTGCTCTGTGATCGGATACAATGACCGCGTGTCTCTCATTTACCTCCGTGATGAAGGCGGATGATTCAAGTCTCATAAGGAATCACCCATGAACAATCTCCACTGTGCCACGACAATAATCTAACCTGCTTCCAGAAAACAGTATTTACACAATGTCTGTTAAAATATACGTACAGCTGAGTGCATAAGTTCAGAAACTGGAGGATCTGGTCTCGAATGAGTCTCAGAGCTTCATGATGTTCTCGCTGGACTCTCTTCATATTGTTATTATTGCACAAAAAACAACAACTCCACTGATATTCTGATGAGTGACTTCTGAAGGAACATAAAACATGAGGCTTGTGAACAAAAAATACTTTTTCTGAGACCTAATTAAAGGAGCTTTTATTATTCACTGGCTCTTAATGAAATCATTAGAGCTGCCTTTGATTCACAGCAGAGAAGCAGAAAATAGAAAAGATATTCTGATATATCATAATGAATATTTTATGTGTGTGTATATATATATATTTAACTCAGAAAGTAGTAAATTTCACAATTAATTACAGAGAAGCAGCAAGTAACACATTGAATTAAATGTGATATAATGTGTCAGAATGTCTGTGATGTTACAGCTGTGAGGAGCAGACGTTTGGACAAATGAGGTGTGGCTGTGGGCGGGGCTTCCCTTTGTCCGTCTCTGTTGTTCTTCAGTTCTGTTCTTCAGGTTCTCTGTGTTTTTCCCGTTGATACAGTCGTTCTGCACTGATTTAACACACAATCCTCCCCAGCGTCTGATTCTGAAGGTCATTCTGCTCGTTCTGATTGAATGAAGTCCAGATCTGCTGATGTTCTCCACTCCGTTATCGGCCCAAACATCCAGAGAACTGCCAGATGCTTCTTGTGAAACTGATTCTTTTCTGTGTCCTTGGGAACAAAGTTTCTTCTCAGATTTCCGCTGTGATTCATGGGGGTGTTCAGCTCCTGTAGAGAGCAGAGATGAGCGTCAGGACAAACATGTCTGTCTGTTTCCCTTCAGCGGTGTGTTTAATGAAGATGCTGCTGCTTAATAAGTGACAGGTGATGTGATGTATGAGTGCTGAACACAGCTCTGTTTAATGACCGAGAGCTTCGTTAGGAACACTGAACCCTGATGAGACCATCAGCTGTGAGATTCACTGATTCAGACGTGCTGATATGAGCTGGACGTCTGTGGAGACTCACTTCTGTTCTGTGAACATGTGAGTCGATTATTGAGTGTGTTTGTGTAGAAGCGTCACATGTTCTTGTGTAGAAGTTGTTTCACAGACCAGAGCTTCATTATTACCAGCATTTCAGAGCTTTGTTTCGATTCAGTAGAATGATAGACGTGTGCTCAGGATTAAGCACACACACACACACACACACACACGAGGGCTCTTCATCTGCATGTCTTGATTCTCTTTCATCATCAGGTTCAGAGACGCAGGAGTAATTGTGACGTTTGATCAAAGTTCAGTCAGATTCCATAAAACTCGTCTGTTTCTCTTCAGCCACCGTCTGTGTTCCTGTACTGGTGACACAAAATACATTCTGAGAACATTTCTCTTACATTCCCATTGAGTTGTTTTCTGAATGTTCTCTGAATGTTCTGAAACAAGTAGAAACCATTAAAGGGGTGGTTTATAATAATTTGACTTTTTTAACTTTAGTTAGTGTGTAATGTTGTTGTTTGAGCATAAACAACATCTGCAAAGTTACAACGCTCAAAGTTCAATGCAAAGGGAGATATTTTCTTCTACAGAAATTGCCTTTTAATCGGCTGGTAGGGACTACAACAAGCTTCTTCCTGGGTTGGTGACATCACTAACCCTAAAATTTACATAAACATGCATTTTAAAAGTTGTAACTTCTTCCTGAGTCTCTCCATCAGTGTCGACTCCGGTTTGAACAATGTAAGGCTGAACACCGTTACTGACAATCCTCATTTTGGCTGCGTGAGATTCTCCAGCTTTGTTGTTGTTGAGCTGTTAAAGCTCCACCCTCTTCTGGAAAGGGGGCGGGAGCAGCAGCTCATTTGCATTTAAAGGGACACACAAAAACGGCGTGTTTTTGCTCACACCTAAATAGGGGCAAATTTGACAAGCTATAATAAATGATCTGTGGGGGATTTTGAGCTGAAACTTCACAGACACATTCTGGGGACACCAGAGACATATTACATCTTGTAAAAGGGGCGTTATAGGTCCCCTTTAAAAAACATTAGATGAACATCCAACTAAAACATTTCAGGAAAAAACATGTGACGATGTATAAATAATGTTTTTGTGCTAACGTTTTGAGAACATTATTAACAACCAGATAACGAACGTTCTATTAACGTTACTTGAAGACAGACAGATAGACACACAGCCATGTTTCAGATGGATCTTCTGTTGAAAACATGAGTCTGTTTGCTTCAGTAAACACTGAATCTGCAGGTCAGAAACCAGCAGGACGGTCACTTACAAGCGGCCAACTGGATCCAAACTCTACTTCTGATGCTGCCGGATTTTGGCAGTTTTAAATGTCTTCACAGTTGGTTTAACACATTCTAGAAATCACACTGCCAAACCATAGTCTGTCTGTGTGTGTGTGTGTGTGTGTGTGTGTGTGTGTGAAATATGTGCTCATGACATTCCCACCAGGGATCTGATTTACACAATTAAACACCAGTAAACCTGTCTGAGCTCAGCTGAGGCGTCCAGTAAGGCAGATTGAACTGTCCCGCCGGACTGCAGAGACACACTCGACTGATGGTGTGTGTGACCGCGTGAGAACAGCATGAGATATAATGAGAGAGACAGTGATGGGTTTATTAGACACGATCTTCAGTGTGTTTGAACACATGTACTGTGTGTGTGTGTGTGTGTGTGTGATGTAGTTTCTCACATGTTTCTCCTCTCAGAGTCGTTCTTTGATTCTCAGCACTGACAGCGTCTCTAACGAGAATCCGGAACATTTAATATTCTGTTTTAAAACTAAATCTGCACATAAGTCAGTCCTGTTGGACTCGCATCACATTTCTGACATCTGTGATATTATATAAATGAGCCTCAAGAATTAATCAGACCAGTGATGGAAGAATGTGTGTGTGTGTGTGTGAGTATAGAGGGAGGAATGTGTTTATTAATGCTGTTTAAGTCAGTTTTCACTAGTTCTAAAATCAAGTCACATGTATGTATCTAACACAGATGCTGTACAGCACAATAAATCTGTAATTTACAGTACCAAGAACAGAGTTGAGTATGGTTTAAAGTGATGGGGATAAAAACACATCACAGTCCGTTAACAGATGTATCCAGACTGACGGAGCGATGGAGGATCCGTCAGTGTGAATGAACCGCTGAAGTGTTCAGATCTTCAGATGGTCAGTGTGTGTTTGAGCTCTGACTATAGAAGCACATTTCTGACAAACACTTGATTTTAAAAATCATGCTTTGATTAATCATAATTAAAAAGTTGAAACTGAGAATGAAATGTTGAAACTATGTTATAATTAATACTTTTTATGTCATTATTTCAACTTTGTCATAATTTCGACTTGTAATTTTTTCGACTTATGTCATAATTGACTTTTTGTCATAATTTCGACTTAGTATTCCATAATTTTTACTTTTTGTCATTATTGTGACTTTTTTTAGTCATAATTCTGACTATTCGTTGCATTAACACTTAGTATGTTATAATTTTAACTTTGTCATAATTATAACTTGTCATAATTGACTTTTTGTCATTTTTATGACTTATATAATGTTTTTAAAGTCATAATTTTGACTATTCATCTCATTAACACTTAAGATGTTATAATTTTGACTTTTTACCTCATAAATATGACAGTGTGTCATAATTTTAACTTTTTACCTCATAAATATGACATAGTGTGTCATAATTTTAACTTTTTGTCATAATTGTAACTTTTTAAGTCATGATTTCAACTGTCACAATTTTGTCTTAGTATTTCATATTTTCGACTTGTCATAATTGACTTTTTATGTTGTAATTTCGACTTAGTATGCCATAATTTTTACTTTTTATGCCATTATTATGACTTATGATCATTTTTTAATGACTTTTTAACTCATAAATATGACTTGGTATGTCATAATTTTAACTGTTTATGTCATAATTAAGATTTTTATCTCATAATTTAGACTTTTTTGTCATAATTATGATACAAAAGCATGATTTATTTCTTATCTGGAGGAAATGTGCTTCCATATCTAACAGCAGTTTCATGTTGTGATATTTGGTTTAGTTACATGTTTAGTCAGTTATTAGTACTGGCTTGTATTTTGAAAGTAACTCTCTAATCCTTGCTGATTTATTTATATTCAGCACAATATGTATCGGTCCAAACATACTGCAGCAGTGGCCATATGATGAATTGTAGGTCAGTTGAAGTCTCCAGTGACCTTCAAGCTCTCTGTGTTCTATTTAGAGAGGTGTGTGTGTGTGTGTGTGTGTGTGTGTGTGTGTGTGTGGACAAGAGATTTGTTGTAATCTCTTCTGTGGTCTACAGTAGCGCAGCTGGTCTGCAGCAGGGCAGATGTCAAACTTTAAACTCCATTACAGAAACACAAACTGACGGCCGCAAGATTTCAAACGCTGATATTTGACTGTGAGTGTTTACACACTCCTGACCACCGCTCGCTTCCTACAGTCTCCTTCAGCTGAGACGCAAAGGTCTGATTACCATCACACAGCCTGTGAGTGTGTGTGTGTGTGTGTGTGTGAGTGTGTGTGTGTGTGTGTGTCCTCATTCTGTAGATTTGTTTTCCTGAAGCAAACAGTTTAGATAACTAATAAACTAATAAATAACTAAACTAAACGAGCAAATAAACCTGACCTAAACGAGCTTCTCTTTATCAGCACTGAGGACGAGTGATGGCGTCTTTAGCTCCTTAATATTTCACTATCAATACTGAAATCAAAATGGCAGTCTAAATATGTGCAAAGAGATTCTCTCAGAGTCCGTATCAGTGATTCACATCATCTGCATCACAACCGCTGCATCCGTATGTTTGTGTGTCCAGTCCCATAATGCATCTGTCAGGCTGCCGGTGACCTTCGAGCGTTTCTCTCCGCAGCTCTTGTTCTTTGTTGTTTGACACGTTTGCTTGTAATCAAATGAAGTCGTGCTGGACAGACATTGAATTAGAGCAGCAGAAGCACCTGATAATTATATTTCAGGAGTTTTGTTTTGCTCAGAAGAAGATAAACCGAATGAACAGACTGATCCAGACTAGAATCCACTGACCAGCACCAGATCAGATCAGTTAGGATTGCTCACTGTGAGGCTGTAATATTCTCCAGCTGAATAATCACAGATAGACGTTGCTGCGCGAACATGATGAATCTTCTGTGTCTACTCAAGCAGTTTTACTATTACAGCTCTGTATTGCCTTTCATAACTCATTCAAATGTTGTACTGTAGCTCACGCTGCTGTCTGATGCAAAAGGCCTTTCTGAGCACAAAGCCAGAGCGGCGAGACTTCAGCGGCTCGAATATAAATCACAGGACTTCAGCAACTCTCTCGGGTGAGCCAGAAAACTTTCTGTTTGTCCTGAATCTTCTTTGCGCTGGAATCAGTGAAACTTAATGTGCCCATTAAAGAGACGTGCGCTAATGCTGATTTATGTTTCTCTTTAATCATTTAGCAGTGATGTCATCATCATTAATCTGATGTTAAAGCGTGTAAATGACTTCAGGTCATCCCGCGGGTTCCTGACACTCCTCCGGTGAATATTGTGACGCTCGCCGCAGTTTAAACTTCATCTGGCGTAACTGGTGTGCTGTTGTCCAATAAAATGAATGGGCGATTTAACAATCCAAACCCTGGCATTAGCATATATCTGTCATTAGCATATATTAGACGGCCTCTTTTAATGCAGATTCTGGCAGTAAACCACACAAAAATGCTGCAGTTATTACCGCGGTACTCGCACCTTGAGGCGAGAGCGGCGTGTGCAGAAGGAAGCGGATCAGCGGGGAGTGTTTTAGGAATAATTATGCGTGGTTTGAATTATTCAGTTCTAGGAAAGTCCTGGAATATGAACTCCTCACAGTCTCATCTTCTTGGCACAAAGATTTTGTTGAACTGGGTTTTCACGAGTCTGTAGTGCGGGAACTGAGCGCATATTTAATAAAGTTAGCCAGTGCTGGATCTTTGAGGAGCTCCTCACACACACACACACACACAGCTGCAGAGATTGTCTGGAATCTACACAAACACATTGTTTGTGTACAAACTCAGACATGACAGGAGTGTAAAAACACCGTCCAGAAGAATTTAAGTTATTCTCTGTCTCACTGCTGCAAACACACACACCCTCTTCTGTCAGACCGATGGAGGGTGAAATGGAGCATCACAAAGACATTTTTCATTCATCCAACCGGATGTTTTCCACCAAATACACCTTCATGCTTTGTTTTTCTTTCTTTCTTGACTCCAGCAGTGATGTTTGGGTTTAGATATATATATATATATAACTGGAAGAATAAATCTGTTGTGTTTCAGTTCTGCAGTTTCAGGAGGAAGCCGCGTCGTTTATTGCGTGCTTTGCATGCGTCGCTTTAGCACTCGATTCTCTAAATGATTTATGCGAAACAGGTAACACTACAAATACAGCAGGTAGTCAACCAAAATGCCAGTTACCACTGTAAGGCCGCGTTATTAATACAACCCTGTCACATGTGAAGCTCACCAGCAGGTGGCGCAAAGGAACATTTGGTATTTTTTGTTTGTAAATGAAGATAAAATAATAAAATACTGCAGGTAAAATCTTTAAAATAAAGGTTCTTTATACAACAGTTCGTTCTGGTTCTCGAATCTGATTGGCTGAGAGTGTTTTCCAGCCACTTCTATCACATGGAAACAGTTTAACTATTTGTATTAGTCCGCTGGTTTCTGCCGGATCTATACTGGCAGCTTTTCTCACAGCGAGCGTCAATGGTGGAGGATCAAACACACTATCATTTTACAAATACTGCTGTTCTTGTTTTAGACAAGAATGTTGTTTAGACCTCAAATATGTGATTTATACATAAACAGCCCCTGTATGAAAATGTGTTTAGTCGTTTTCAGAGATGCGAGCTCCAGGCCGTCAGCAATCATTCAGCGCTCATGTACCCGCTGAGAACAGCTTCATCTCAGCCAGTCCTTCGGGAATTTGTAGATAGTAGATAGTGGTCAAACATGAGATATAATTCGCTTTGGGTATGTCAAACAGGTATAAGAGAGCAACCTGATTTGGCTAAAGACAAAGTTTCATAACTTTATATTTTTATTTAACTTAAATCCTATGTTAACTTGAGTGCTGCTTTTATACATTTGACTGAATTGTTGTGTTTATTTCCTATTATACAAACTTTGTATAATTTTATAATGGCTATTATTGTATATTTAAATATTGTTGTTCAAGAAATATTTTATTTTATTATATTTGATATTGAGAAAGGGTTCATTAGTGATTGTGATTTCAACTTCAGTGAAAGTTACATTATTACGCCATTAGATGGTGGCAAAGACTGTCTTTATGAGTGAGACTTTTATATTGAAAGGGACTGAAACAAGAAATATCCTTTTACCTTATAAGACAACTGACAAAGGCATCGACTGGAGCTGTCATGGGAAATCCCCTTAACCATTAAAAGGATACTAAGACAAAGATATCGCCTTCCTCAGTAGACATTCAAACTGATTTTTTTATTATGAATATAAGATTGATCTGAAGAATAAATGCTGTATCAGATGCAGGTAATACACTCACTTAATCGATCTCTGTCTCATAGTACCATAATACAATATGCTTCAATGAAGCGACTCAGTGAACTAATCCTGTAATAGAATCGCTGTCATTTAGGAATAAGATCATAGGTGTTTGAATCAAGATCTTTTAATGATTAATCTTGCAGTTTTCATGGCGCAATCCCCAATCTCACATGCTGAGAAAACTGTCGTGTGACTCTGGATGTGGTTTTGATTTGTGGGTTTATGATTTGAGGAAGTGTTGGGTTGAGAGCTCCAAAACAGAATACTTAAACTAGAGTTATAGACTCATTATCTGACCAGATATAAATATTCTGGCATCTGTGTTGTTTATTTAAAAAGTGCCGTTTGAGATCCACAGGGTCACAGAAAGAGTGTCAGGAATGTGTCTGAGTGGCTGTTTATTTGTGCATGATGAACACACACACACACACACACACACACACATGCAGTGCTGCTCTCATTATTTCCTGAAGCTGTGCACTGCTGTTAAACTGCAGCAGCTGTAATTGGCCTCACAAACACACACAGAGCTGTTGGTCAAATTGAATGTCAATCATGCAGCGCTGCACTCACACATTCAGCACTTATCCTACAGCGCTCAAGAGCTCTTCACACACACACACACACACACACATTATCCGCCATTTACCTTTGACCTGTTTGCTATTGAATCCAGCCTGTAATGTTATTCATTCTCACATCTACACTGTGTATGTGTGTGTGTGTGTGTGTGTGTGAACAGTGAAGAAGTAGCTCATGTATTAAATATTTAATATAGAAGCTTGTTTCTGACACAGACTTTAAAAAAAAGGGTATTGCGAACAATTCTGACTTTAGAAATAAATGCACTATTTTGTCTCTGTCTCGCAATTCTGTGTCAGAGTTTTATATCTCACAATTTCGACCTTTTCATAATTGCGTGAAAAGTCAGAATGGTGTGATTAAAAAAAAACAAAAAAAAAAACATTTTTGTGGCAGAAAAGTTTCCATAGTTTCCTGTTTCCATTTAGATTAGTGATAATAATAATAATATAATATGTGCCAGTAATAATAGTTAAACGAAAAAAATATTATAACATATTATTATATATTATAATACTATCGTATTTTATACATATATATCGTATCGTATACATATATATATATATATATATATATATATATATATATATAATTTTATTTATTTGATGTGAGTATGCAGAGCATCTTAAACTGTGGCGCCTGTTTAAATGACATGGACATTAAAATGAGTTTGTGGATTTGGACAGTAGAAGACATTTGAGGAATGATCAGAGTTTAATGGAGTGTGTGTGTGTGTGTGTGTGTGTGTGTGTGTGTGTGTGTGTTTCCAGTAAAAAAGAATCATAGAGTGAACACTGCTTTAAGTTTTCTTTGAGGGTTTGGGTGAGTCTTTTATGATTATGATTGGCTTCAGCAGAAGTCTATGACGCGTCCTCCTCCTCATTTAGATGCGTTTAGTCGCGCGCTTTTGTGAGACCCACAGAAAGGAAGCGCGCGCGCACAGAAGGGGCTGTTGTCGTGACAACCGATAACGGGACTCTCGTGAAGGGGGCAGCAGAGCGCTAGTGTAGCGAGTGTGTGTAAGTGTGTGTGTGTGTGTGTGAGTCAGTGCACGGGTGCTGCGCGCTGGCTGGATCGCAGTTTCCTCCAGTTCATCTCGCGCGTGTTGCCGCTTCAGTCTCCGGTTATTCCCGCGGATCTCTCGCGCTCTTCATCTGTTCACTGTGTTTCTCTGTGGATATCGTTACTCTGTGGAGATGTTTGTGTGGGGACGCACATCGTTTCGGCAGCTGCAGGCGTGTTTTTTCCGACTGCTATGTTTTATTCCCACAGGATTCCCGGTGATCAGCGTGGACAGCCAGAGATCCACCGACAACATCACCATCAGACAGGGAGACACGGCCGTGATCCGGTAAGACGAGAACTTTCCTCAACTAACTCCCGTTTATCATGTCCTTCATCCCTCAGACTCTTGAGCTCCATCATCAGCACCACTGCGGGAATCAAACAGACACACACACACACACACACCCGCATCCGAGACGCGTTTCATCAATAAACAGTGGCGCGCGCGCGCTCTTCTGATCAGATCGCGCTTATATAATCACATTCACTGATTAAATTAATGCTTGGATCACACTCATCTGATTAACATAATAGTGATTAATGATCGGATCTGATCAGATGAGTTTGTGTCAGTACTCTGGTAATAAGTTTCTCACGTGATCACTGTGGATATGTTTGTTATTTCTGTTATGTTTCTGATGATGCAGGGCTTCATCTTCATGCATGCGCTCTTCATCAGCAGAGATTCATCAGAAGTAGAAGCAGGAGCTCATGTTGTGTGAGATGCTTTCAGGAGCAGCTGGGCAGAATGAGCTTCGTTAGTTTCATTATTAATAGACTGACTCATCGTCATATCTGGACAGACATTGATGTGTGTTTTATAGATGCTGATGCTCAGAGTTGTGCATGACCTGCTGTAGATTGTTCGTTATTAAATAGGCTGTTCTTTCAAGCATCATCTGCCAGCTGCATAAACACTGTGTTTAGAGTCTTAAGAACTAGTCTGACCAACTAACAGTTTGCCAAATGGGGTAATTAGTTTTACATTTCCAATTCTAATTATTCCAATCAACGTTTTTATGTAACTGACTTTAAGAAAGTTATGACAGACATTAATGTGTGTTTATAGATGTTGAGGCTCAGAGTTTGACATGACTTGCTGTATATTGGTTGTATATTGGTTATATATTGGAAGTTAGTTGCATTATTAAAAGGGGTCATGAATTGAGAAAATCAACTTTTCCTTGAGCTTTTGATATATAAGAGGTCATCATCGTACTATAAGAATATCCTGTAAGTTTCAGAACTGAAAACGTCCTTGTTAGTCCAATAAAAGCTTTTATTGACACCAGACCCAGAGAACGACTGATCCTGGAATGTGTCTATAGATAGGTGAAGCTCCGCCTCCGCAGAAGAAATCAACGCCTACTTCATCACTGCAGCGTTAGCCCCGCCCACTGGTGTGTTAGTGAGATGAGGAGGAGAGAAGAGCGATACAGGACTAAAATAACATTACCTTTCAAACGATCCTAATGCTAGGAATATGGTTATTTATTTTCAACAATGTGAATGTCTCAGTTGAGCTTTATTTATTTGTATTTGGTTAATTTCACTGTGGATTCTTTGGTAAATCAATCGCATTTTGCAAACAGACTTTTCCGATATGGACTCGACAGTAATGCAACAACATGTGAGTAACTGTGTTAATTCTAATGCCTGACCTGATATTAATGATTCATGTACAGTCAGATGATCTTTGTCTGTGTGTCAGTAAATCAAACCAGTGACTAAACGCTCAACTTCATGTTTCTCTTAGTAGGATGAAAATAATCTGTTATTTAAACTGTGATTAAATAATATAAAGAAGGCAATCAAAGAACGCTCCCTTTACAATCGCTGGAGCTGTCAATCAAACAAACTCCCATTTTATTCAACAAATCTCTTAGTTATATCACGTTTGCACTGTTAGTTATGATGAAAGCATTCGTTAGTGTGCAGAAATTGAGTTTCAATGACGAGATCACTGCTTTCATGAGCTCAACAACATGTCTGTGATCGACTACAATGATCATCACTGCAACCTTTCATGACACGATCTAAATATAATGCCATAGATCTAAATGTAATGCAGCACTTTTCACGATTAGTTAACCTTGAGAGCTGTAATAGTAAAAATGTGCTAAAACTTTTCGAGAGAGTAATACTTAGCTATTTCATAAGCAAAGATGTCAGCCAATCACAGCAGTGGGCGTTTACACTGAAGTCTCACAGAGACACGCCCCTTAAAACAGAGCGTTCAAATCAGAGGGTAGCAAAAATGCCTTTTATTTATAAATTATGACAATTTTTGATGTAAAAAGCATACTAACATTATAAGTGCGCCCCAGGAAACATTATAAAACAATAAAACAACACAGTTCATGACTGTTTCAAGCTGATTTCTGGACAGACGTTGATGTGTTTGAGGCTCAGAGTTTGGCTTGACCTGCTGTATATTGGTTGAATATTGGTTGTATTTGTATATTATTTATATATTGGTAGTTAGTTGCATTATTAAATAGACTGTCATTTTAAGCTGATTTCTGGACAGATGTTGATGTGTTTGAGGGTCAAGAGTTTGGCCTGACCTGCTGTATATCGACCTCACCTTCACCTTCTGCTTCGTCCTTCGCTGCGATTATTACAGTTATTAGACATTCACTGCGAGAGAGAGAGAGATCCTGCTGAACACTTTCTCTTCATCATCGTTACAGCAGAACTCAGGAACTCATTCAGATTCATCAGAACCGCACACAGACCTGATTAGACCAAATGTGTTTTTGTGCTGAGCGGCGGTGATGGTGATTGGCTGTGAAGTGCACCGGGTCACTTTGTGTTTGACATTAGTCAGTTGGAACGTGTCTTTCTCCCAGTGAGGCATGTGAATCCGAGCCCTAGACCTCCACACGCAGTCGAAACGCTTGAAGTGGTTTCAGTTTGAATACACACACACAAACACACACACACACACTATTCATCTCCTCCCTGTCTTCAGACACACAGCAGTGAGACGCTCTCATTCATAAATCAGCGAGTGTCTTAGCTGAAGGCGCACAAGTCTGATTGAAGTGCAGTTTAGACTCGGGGGTTTGGATTGTGTTTGAATGTTTAGAGGCAGTTCCAGTTTATTGATGTGTTCACCAACAGCATATGGCATTAGAGCAGAGCTTCTCAGCTGCTTCTGCTTCACACTGGACATCAACACCGTGCCAAGGCCCTAAGCCATATCTGAGGTCATCCGGGACCGATTTTCTTTCACCTTATGTAGTTTCGTTCATGGTTGGTTTTGAGGATGAGGGCCGGCTAACATCTGTTCATGTTGCATATTCTGCCAAGCAGCAGCTGCAACAAAATACTGTTGAGTTTCTTTGGCCTCAAAATACATGGGAGTTTTACCACCTTAATCAATGTATAAGATTAATAGTATTTGATTTATTATATATTAACTGCACAATGTACTATATGCAAGGAGCGTTCTTTAGAACTTCTGCAATAATAAAAGCCAGCCGGAAAACTTCCAGTGAAATGTCATTTGTTGGTGTGTTGAGCATCAATAATGTAATACTTTGTTTATAATCAGAATATAGTCACTTAAATCGTCAGGCCTAGCGTTAATTTTGTTATTCAAACGTAAGACGACATAACATAAATAAAGATGTGTTCCTCCTTGGCAAAATTCGATTCGATCAACGACTTTTGTGTGAAAAAATGCATCAACACACTGTAAATTAAAGATTTATTGTGCACTTTAGTTAGATTCATTGAATAAAATGTGAGTTTTCACAAGTGTGCTGAAATCATTGATCTTGCACTGCTCTGACTGGGAGAGCGCGGTTCTCGCTTTCTGTGTAATTCATTCACAAGAAAAGTTTTTGTTTTTCATATTTTGTGAGAACTTCATACTTCACCTTGACAAAATGTATTTTTAAACCTATTGATTTTATAATGTTTAATATTTATTTAAAAGCAAAACTGAGTGAAAAACTATTACAGGAAATGTCTAATATATGCGCAAATAAATAGTCCTCTGCCGTCATCTGATGGTTATAGTGGTAATTAATGTCTTGTTTATATTTAAATGTGTTTTCTATCAAATGCTGGACTTCCTACGTCGATAAACGTTCGGTTTTACCAATGGGGATAATCTCAGAAGGATGAACAAATAATGTTTGTGGTCATCAAATTAAAAATAACATTTGAAGTGCTGGAGAAATGTTGCGTGAGAGTGTCTAACTACAGACACCACGTTTCTTATTCCAACGTTCCCATTAGCTTCTTCTTTATTGCAGTCAATAAAACTGGTTCATTGGCAAATTAGGTGTGATAACTGCATTAAAATATAAATACAACATTAAAAAGTCAACCCTTGATGGTTTAGTGTCGATGTACAGGGAGTACAGAATGACAGTTCACCGGAAATGACCAAGATGGCTTATCGAAAAACCAGGAAGTAACCGTGCATATGGTCAGCTCTATGATTAGTGTGATTCAGCATGTAATCGATCAGATCAAACTAGCACTGAATGTTTCCATTGTTACGTCAGAAACAGGATCGTTTGCTTTATTCTTGGAGCAGAAGATGCCGTTTTTACCCTCAGTTCCACCTTTAAAATGGAGTGATTGGTTAAGATAATGCTCCCTGTGCTGTCAAAGGCTCTTTTCACTGTTTAACCCATGGGCACTCGAGCAAAACTAGACAATTTTGCACAGAAATATTCTAAATTAATTCAATCATCTGTTTAATAAAAGATGCAATGAAGCGCACCCGTATTTACTGTGTATTCCAGTTTAGCATGCAGAGACGACTGCAGGTATAACGCAGAGATTCCTAACCAGGGTTACACCAACTCCACTGGGCATCATGGTTTACTCTCCTTTTCTCTCTTCTCGCTTTTCCATATAATGAAAGATGCAAATGCAGAATATGGTCTGGCTCGCCTGACTTTCATGTCTTAAGCTTATTTATCTCCTGGTATATCATGGTTTTTGTTCACATGCTGAGTTTGAGGAACCCTGTTTGGAAACACTCATGGTTTAGAATCGCACATTCGTATTGCGTGATAAACTTTCAGAAAGTCGGACAGAAGGCAGCGATGGGAACTGTGTAAAGCACCGTTTATCTCCTGCAGATTTATCGCTACTCATAATAACGCTGTACCCATAACGCACTGCGGCCTCATTAGGAGTATCCAGGCCGAGCAATTAGCGCAGAGTTGCCCATCTTCTCAAACGAAGAGGATGTGATTATCTGCAGCACTTCCTGTGAAGAGCTCAGTCCTTCAGGGCCACCAGGATTAATTAGCAAAGCTGTTTATCACGTTCCACCAACAATGGGACATACAGCAGTTTTTGTTTATGCCATTCTGCAAGTGTATTTGACAGATATCATGTTTACTGCTTATTAAATGATAGTAGCTATCTGGGGCTTTGCCGACTAATTTGCGACCCATAATTCTGGGCCTGTGATTTGCTGCTCTTTATGTCTGAGGTGTGAAGTTCCCCTCCAATGTTCAGGGCCATTTTCCCACAATGCTGTAATTTTAATTGGTTTTTAACACTCCTGGCAGCGGATCTGGCTGCAGGGTGCGTCTCAGAATGAGAGGAGTCATTGTTGGTTTATTAAAACATCCTCTTCAGTGAGAGCAATACTCCGAGTCAATTATCACCTCTTTGGACAATAACAGCACACGTGTGCGCTATTTTAAAAAGACAGTGTATAAGAGTGAGAGCGAGCTCATGGATGTTCGGTTTCATCTCCTGACTCACATGCTCTCGGTTCTCTGGGTTTGGCCTTCACTCTTCCTCCACCGTGACATAGAGAATGACCTGTAGTTCAGGGCCGAGATCGTCTCAGCTCACAGGGAACGTTCTCAGAATGTTCTCTCAAAGTTACAGTATGAACAAACATTCTTCCAGTAACGTTCATCAAAGTTATCTGGTCTTTAATAATGTTCTCAAAACGTTATTTATACATCATTCATGGAACGTTTTTCTAAAACATTTTAGTTGGACATTCATTGAACGACTGATCCTGGAATGTGTCTATAGATAGGTGAAGCTCCACCTCCGCAGAAGAAATCAACGCTACTTCATCATTGCAGCGTTAGCCCCGCCCACTGGTGTGTTAGTGAGATGAGGAGGAGAGAAGAGCGATACAGGACTAAAATAACATTACCTTTCAAAGGATCCTAATGCTAGGAATATGGTTATTTATTTTCAACAATGTGAATGTCTCAGTTGAGCTTTATTTATTTGTATTTGGTTCATTTCACTGTGGATTCTTTGGTAAATCAATCGCACTTTTCCGATATGGACTCGACAGTAATGCAACAACATGTGAGTAACTGTGTTAATTCTAATGCCTGATCTGATATTAATGATTCATGTACAGTCAGATGATCTTTGTCTGTGTGTCAGTAAATCAAACCAGTGACTAAATGCTCAACTTCACCTTGTTTCTCTTAGTAGGATAAAAATAATCTGTTATTTAAACGGTGATTAAATTATATATAGAAAGCGATCAAAGAACGCTCCCTTTACAATCACTGGAGCTGTCAATCAAACAGAGTTTATCAGTGACTGAGTTCTGGACTCGCACCAAAACTCCTGTTTTATTCAACGAATCTCTGAGTTACATCGAGTTTGCACTGTTAGTTATGATGAAAGCATTCGTTAGTGTGCAGAAATTGAGTTTCAATGACGAGATCACTGCTTTCATGAGCTCAACAACATGTCTGTGATCGACTACAATTTTCTAATGCCATAGATCTAAATGTAATGCAGCACTTTTCACGATTAGTTAACCCTGAGAGCTGTAATAGTTCAAACGTGCTAAACTTTTCGAGAGAGTAATACTTGTCTATTTCAAATGGAAAGATGTCAGCCAATCACAGCAGTGGGCGTTTACACTGAAGTCTCACACAGACATGCCCCTTAAAACAGAGCGTTCAAATCAGAGGATAAAATCAGGGAAGGAAAAATGCCTTTTTATTTCTAAATTATGACCATTTTTGATGTAAAAATCATACTAACATTATAAGTGCGCCCCAGGAAACATTATAAAACAATAAAACAACGCAGTTCATGACCTCTTTAACGTTCACATAACCAAGAAAAAACAGAAATCACGTTGTCATAACTTAATGGGAACGTTAGCGAAATGTTTTTAGAACATATTAGCAGAGAGAATCTGTGTTTCCTCCCGGAGGGTTGTTGGTCGTCCTGAGCGAAGGTGAATCCATCAGCGCTGATCATGTGTCTGCTGTATTAGTGGCGTCCCATTAGACTGCAGCTCCGGGTCACCCATGTGTCACGGCTCCGGTGCAAAAAGCTCTCCCACCTAATCCGACTCCACTTAATGTTCGACTACACACATTTTTTCCCCCGTCTTGCTGAAAGCCAGCTATCGCACCCTGCCAAGTGCTGTATCATCTTCCATCTTCTGTTCCGGCCAAGCCACGGTTGTGCTGAAATCTGAAGCGGTTTGTCCCACTCAGCGTCAGATGATGATGATGGTGACAATCAGATGAGTTTTCTTAGCGTGCTCAATTCTGTGTGAAAATCTCTGCGCTTTTGGCAGTCTGATCAATAATGAGTCAAGAAGGCGATGTTAGGAATCACATGTGATGTGACTGCTGGCTCATTAATCCCACTCGAAATCACAGCAGCAGTTTTAGCTAATCATGGTCTCATGTTTAAGACATTTAGCACTTACACAGTCATAAAAAAAATCAAATTTTTTTATTCACATCCAACACAGAACAGATATTGTTGGACACGTGTAAACACCAAAATCTGTATGAGATCCAGTTTTTTCAAATCCGATCTGAGCCACTCACTCACTTTTATCTTTAAATCAGATAAAAATCTGATATCTAAACGTGTCTAAACACATATATTCATATATTATAGCGCTGCAGTGTAAACGCATCTATAATGAGGTCATGTGCATTGGCATACTATCATTTCACATACTATTTTCAGGACTGGTCTTCAGTCTAGGTGGGTGTTTGTGGGACTGGTCAGTAAGCTGGAATGTTTGAGCTCACAGAGAGTCAGAGGAAGCAGCAAACTCTGCTGGCTATTTGAGTCTTTGTTTCTCCAGAAGAAAAGCGGTGCTGACGGCTCATCAGGGGCGAGATGTGGGTTAAAATCAATGCTGGAGAGCTGTGCGCTACACACACACACACACACACACACACACTACTGCGTTACATCTGCTCGGATGTGAGTTCAAGCAGCTTTGTGTTCCATAGGAGATTGAGACAGACACTGTCTTTCTCCCGTGTCACATTAGGTTTGAATCGGTATGTAAAGATCACGTCTCAATACATCACATTTGATGTGACTGTTTACTCACATACTCAGCTAGTGTGTTTTTGCACTGCTGAGATTTCCCATTCCTGTGTTTAAGTAGATTCCTGTCACGTCCATTTTACAGATGGACACTGTTTGCTGGACGCCCGTGAGCGGGCGTGTGACGAGCAAACACAGTGTGAGTGGTTAGTTAGTTTCACGTGATTCCACACCAGTTATCCGTGCAGCTAGCTGTGTTTCCATCCACCTGTTTGTATGTGAATTTTCGGATATCGCATAAAAACCCTGGAAATGGCAAGATGCACATAAAAACGTATGCGCTCAGTTGTGTCAGATCATTGTTTTTATCCGATAAGAAGACATGCGCATAAACTACGACGGAAACACATTTACTGAATAAATCCCTCAAAACCTCACATGACTATTTTCTGGATAACTGGACTAACCAGTGGACCAATGGCATCGCAGCATCTCAGATGTTGGTTTGGTGGTTCTGAAACGTCTGAGTCAAAGTCTGTCATCAGAATGATTTGGTTTAATTCCTCCAGAAGCGTCTCACGCGATTGTGTTCCCAAACACCAGCATCCGAACGCAAGAGAACATGACAGCGTTTATTGTGTTTCGTCTGACACTCTGAGACCAACTCACATATGATGGAGGGAAAAAGAGCCCGATTGAAGAAATTTACATTTTTATTACTTATATTTTGGACCAGGAAGTGTTGATTTTGTTCTCTTGAACACATGAGATGGAAACGCTGCTTTATTCGCAAAGATTTTATGCCATATTCCAGTTTTGCGCATAAGTTAAATTCTCAACTTTAGAAGGAAAC
The DNA here is from genome assembly GCA_037950665.1 of Hypophthalmichthys nobilis. NCBI lineage: Eukaryota > Metazoa > Chordata > Actinopteri > Cypriniformes > Xenocyprididae > Hypophthalmichthys > Hypophthalmichthys nobilis. Next base: position 113,683 of record CM075479.1, read on the forward strand.
ATAGCTAGTGTCATTCATGTTGAATAGATTCATCTCGTGTTTGATCAAACAGCAGCGACTGGATCTTCCTGAAGATGAAAGTAACGTGTATTTACAGCGGCTGATCTGACGGAGGTTTACTGCGGTTACTCACCCGTGTTTTACAGAGCAGTTAAAGCACACGCTCTGCTCAAACATTGATGTGTGGCTCCGAGTCAGCGAGCCCTTCTTGATTTTTCCCTCTCAAGTCTCTGATAAACTGTTTTGGCAGCGATCCGTGATGAATAACGAACCTCCTGGATTCTGCCAGAAAACTTCCCTTGACTGTTGAGTTGGTGGTGTAGCGGTTAGTTAGTCTGGCTCCTGTCGTTTCCCATCAGTCCCTGTCCTCTATCACTGTAGATGAAAGAAAATCCTCCTTGATGTTGATTAAATAATAGATTGAAGGGAAGTTTTTAGTGGTTTGTCCTGCTGGATGTGGCGTTTCAGACCCGTAACTTCCTGCTGGAGGTGAGCGATGCTCCGCGGAGGGCCGGTTTAGTTCTCGCTTCTCTGGGTTTTAATTGTGCCGTTTACCTGCTACACTCGCCGTGACGCGCAGGACGAGCCGCCACAGGAAGAGCCGCCACAGGAAGAGCTGACGTTGCGGTTTGAAAGCAGGGCTCATGGGAGATTTATGAGTGTGTGGTTGAAGCACTCAGCGTAATAGACGAGTCTCTAATATGAGCTGATTGACTGAGTCTGAATCACTGATCTCAAATCACAGACCGCACAGATAGGAAGTAGAGCAGAATCACAATCAGAGTGACAACTCGCTGAGTGTGTGTGTGTGAGTGTGTAGAGGAGGTGCAAAATATTATGATTGTGCAAAATGCCCGTCTGCTAAATGAAGTGTGTCTGAGTGTACAGATCTCTGGAGGAGGAATCAATGAGTGACCTGATTTTGAATCTTCCTCATCACACACACACTCACACACACACACACACACACACACACACACACACAGTGTTTGTTTGTGCACCTGCTGTGAGCTGAGAGCAGATTCTACAGGCCGTATCTGGATCAAACCCCAATGAAAAACAACCGCTGAGACGTCTGTCAGTGATCAGACAAATAAACCTGCTTGACCACCAGTGTGTGTGTGTGTGTTTGTTTGTGTGTGTGTGTTTATAAGCTGTAATTTGGGAAAAAAAACTGGTCCCTCATTTAAGTACTAAATAATAAAGCTGTTTTATAGTTAACCAGATGCTGCATGACCAGATTGTAGTCATGAGGGTCAATCAGAACATGTGTGTGTTTGTGTGCACATAAAACACGTATGTTGTGTCTCATCACGTCCGTGATACTCAGGATCCTTTTTATAGTTTCATTGTGGATCTTGAGGGATTTGTTGTATAATATATAACAGGTTCAGATGTTATGCAACAAATCAAGTTCCACAAGGAAAACCATAAAAAGCATGTGTTGTGTTGTGGTGAAGCATCATGGGAATTTGAGGTGTGTGTTAGTTTTGCACTTCCCAGCTAACAAAAATATATTCTTAGAACATTTTGCTACTCAATACATTAAGTTAAACATTAAACGTTATTTCTGAATGTTCTCTGAATGCTCAAAATGTCTGTTTTTTAAAGGTTTGAAAATGTTTATTCTTAGTGATGTGAATGTTATGGGAATATTTCATTGTATGATTCTTCAAACATGTTGAGCTGCAGTGAGCGTTAGAGAGCACAAACAGAGAAGCTCTGCGTCTGAAATCACACACTTATTCTTATTCGTAGGCACTACATTTAGTTTGAAACTTACTATTCGACCACTAAAAAAGTATCTTCTATATAGTATGAATGTAATCCGGACGCACTAATCCACCATGTTGTCATTGTCATGTGACCTACAGCGTCAGTTGCGTCGCTTCCATTTACAAATCTTCTCCCGTGGCCTCATGGGATAGTAAAGTGTCCATCGAATGCACACTTCAGAATCTAGGCAGAAGTAGGTCATCTGGGGACTATTGCCTACTGTTTGATGAATGCTACGAATTCTGACATACTGCTCGGTAGGCTTGCTGTGATAGTCGGTGTTACACTGTGTTCAGCCACACATCGATTACATCACTTGCCCACCGTGGCACCACCCCCACCATCATTTTGAGCTTTTATCGAAATAAAAATTATTTAGTTCAGTTAGAAAACAGACGTGTCTGCAGATCAGCAGCAGGAGTCAGATTTTATTTATTGAGTGACGAGAGTGAGGCGAGCTGACTGACAAGACGATGGTGGAAACCGTTCTTATTCGTTTAGTTAATAAAGATTTTATGCTTAATATAAGCGAGTTTGTCATTGTACTGCTCTGATGTTGCGTTATTCATTAAGAATAATAATGAACCCACCATTCAAGCAGATTGTGTTGTCAAAAAAAATATTGATATTTCGATATGTATTGATACTGAAATATCTGAAACGGTTCCAATACTCCTTTTCTGCAGTATCGAGACACCGATACCAGCTGCGCGTTCTCACTCTCTTCTCTCTGACGGTTAATTGACACACACCCACCTCCTCTCACTCACTTGTCTCATTTGCTCCGGGTGAATAGTGCTTGTATTGTGCATAATTTTACTCATTTCCGCAGGTTTCGCACTCACACCAAAGCCGTGCACACCACAGATCCATAAGTGGCGCTCTCATAAAGCCAGCTCTCAAACAGCTCGCGAGTTCGAAATTGAGCTCTTTTTTGTGGCTTATTGCACTTAAATTGCCAAATACATGCAAAATTATGTCAAAATGCCCATCTTGCCGAGCATTCACGTAAATACAGTCAGTTTTAAAATGTAAATAGCTGGGAGAAAACGCAGCGTATTGATCAGTGCATAAACTCTTAAAGTGACAGCAGCCTAATAAACCTGCTGCTTGCAAGGGCCTCACTAATGTCCACTAATGTAAATGTCCTCACTAATATAGTGAAACATCTGACTAGTGAGGACATTTTAAGTGTCCTGAAATGCTCATAAATCAGTCAAATCATGTTTATATTTCCATTTAGTGTTTTGCACAGGGTTTCTGTGAGGGTTAGTTGAGAAAGCATCATTAACCTGATTAAAGTCTGTGAGATGAGCTCACTGATATAGTCAAACACACATGTGCGTGTCACTCCTCACTTGCTCTGATTGAATCCCATGAGAGACGGTGACAGTATAAAGACTCATTAAATTCTGCAGTACAAACATCAGACGGACGGTAATAATGGAGGAGAAGCATGTGAGCGTCATATGTGCTAATTAAATATGACATGGCGTCTGTGGTGTGTGCGGCTCTGACAGGCTTCTCGGAGCTCCACGTCTGTTGAAACATTGATCCGTATTAAATAAAAGAGGAGCTTCACGCCATAGATGTCTCCTTGTGTTCCTGGAGTTCCTCTGCTGCAGCGCTGGAGCGCGTGAGTCATGTGGAGCCTGTAATAGAAGCGTAGGAGACAGTAATTAGACTCTAATCCTGTTTTACTGTAGTGAAGCCACACATTACACCGAACTCTCGCTGTGAGCGCGGATGAGCCTCACACTAGATCTACTGAGACAGCATGAGACCGCTTCCAGTTTCTCAAGAGTTCCAGGGTGCATTTCCCAAAATGGTTAGCCAACTATGGTCTCAAGTTCTGTTATTACCAGCATAGATAAACGATTTGGTGTTTCCAACAAACATTCACATTCATGCTAAAATGACGTGGACTTAATAAAATCCCTATCTTGAGCAAAAAAAGCAAGCAACATTCAGTACAATCTATATCTTTTATTTTGAATATATACAGATTTCATTTACGTTTTTTAGTTTGTGCAATATTTTTATTTTTGAAGGGAATCCGCCCCCATATACCTAAATTTGTCTATGTCTGCGCAAATCATTTTACACCAGACTGCTTTGTACAAAGGGACAATACAAAACACATATTTTGCTAAAAATTTTTACTCAAGAATGGATCAGTACCAACTGTTCGTGATCCAGCTTATAGTCTCCAGAGCGATACTGGATACGGCAGAAATGAAAGGGAGAGCACACACTTTATTACAGTTCATCAGAGTTGTTTCACGGATATAAAGTTTACCAGTTTATTAGGCACCCTCCCCCCCGAAAAGGTATAAGGTCTGAATAGATTTATAGAAACAGACGCTTCATCTTTTGTGTGATGTACAGTAAACTTCAAAAAACTCATCAGTAAAGTTTTGGCCATCATTCAGACAGGGTCCGCTACAACAGGCTTGTACTAATAGTGGATAAACATGACAACATAAGTTATAACTGTAATTGAACTAAACTATACCTGTTATATCTCTATGCAGCATATATCCTCTGGCTCTGTAGGCATCATTGTCTGAACACCATTACTGACAGTTTCTGACATTTTCAGTCTGTGAGATTGTCCTGTTTTGTTGTTGTCTGTATGCTGGAATATGAGCTCTTGAAGCTCCACCCTCTTCTTGAAAGGGGTCCGGGAACAGCAACAAATTTGCATTTAAAGGGACACACACAAAAATGGCGCATTTTTGCTCACAACCAAAACAATTTTAAAAAATTATCTATGGGGTGTTTTGAGCTGGAACTTTACATACACACTCTAGGGACATCAGAGACTTATATTACATCTTGTAAAAAGGGGCATAATAGGTCCTATTATCGAATCTGGAAATAAAGCAAAATAACTGAGAAAAAATAAAATTGAGTCCACAGATGCCATGTTCGTAATTTGTAACAAAAAATCTGGTTTTAATTCGATCTCAAATGGATTATTTAAAAGAAGTTATTACTCCACCGCCTGCGTGACATCATTAACCAACATGGTTGAATGGCAAATTTGTGACAATACTGTTTGGGGAAACAGTCGTGACTAGCTAGTTGATTTCTTCAGCGATGAATCGTACTATGGTAGTTAAGCTGCAAGTTAGTCTTGCGTAGCCAGAGCTTCAGGCTGATGGCAGAAGGTCAGGACTCCATCGCAGCTTTCATTGGCCAGAGCAACCAATCACACTTCGTTTTGTTCAGCATCATGTTTAGGAGCGTGAAAAGAAAATGTAAAGTTGATGTCCCTACAATAACAGACCGACGTGCAAGTTTACTGCAACAACGGAGCTGTGAACTTCACATACTTCTGAAAATCTGGTGTTTAGGTTCTGATGGTGTGTATCTTCCCACTGTTCTCAGGAAAATCCACATTCTTTGCTTTTCCAGCATCTTCTGCACATGTGGGCTCTGAGATCCAGTTTTCACACTGATGATGACTGAGCGACTCTCTCAGGACTGTTATACAAGCTTTACAAACGTTCACTGAGCAGAATGATCGGCGGACAGTTTTATTTGGTCTTGTAGGAAACGTAATTATGTGAGGTAGCTTTATCAGGGCAGGACTAAATTAAAAAGCGAAGTGCTCTTATTTTGTTAAATGATATCTTGCGGGTTCTGAAATGGATCTGTAGGCTTGTGAGCGTCTCTGCTCACAGTCTGATCATGTACAGATTATTGTTCATCTGGTTCATGATATGATATTTTATTCACTGCTGCCGTTTTACACTCAAGAAAACTGATTTGTTGACAAATTATAATGACATCTTAGTTTTATTCATCTCATTTGTAATCATTTGAAGCTGTTGCCGGTCGTGCAGTGCATGAATAATGTAATAACAAGAAGAGCGGTCACTGTGAGCGATAATACAGACTGTATGTGTGACAGACTGAAGTATACAGTACTTTACCTTGTGCTCATGAAGAACCACTTTTTCTTAGTGCTGAAGAACATTTTAATAGCCTAAAGCAGTGGTTTCTCAACTGGTTTATCCATGGGACCCACGACCCAAGTTTTTAGGAATTTGAACCAAACAAATGTATTTCTGAAAATAGAAGTCTTGCATCAGAAAACATTTAGAATTACATTTGTTGTTGTTCCTATGACTAAACACTCCACGACCCACCAGTTGAGAAACACTGACCTAATGAACCTTTTTCCACTATTAGGAACCTTTAGAGCAATAGCAAGATTCCTTGGATGTGGGTCATACTGTAGATTCAAATGAGCGTTTTTCAGGCTGTTAATGAATCTGAGATGCTGTAATCTGATTGGTCAGTGTGGTGTTGTGTTGATCCTGTGATTTCACTGAACACTCGATCTGATTCACTTCCTTTCAGCTGCTTCAGTGAGAAGATGAGAATAAGAGTGAAGAGCGAGTCAGTGAGCGGCCGGACGCTCATGTCTCATTTAGTGAAGGCATGTTGACTATTAGATATAAAAGTGACACTATGATGAATGTAAAGATGAAAAGATGAATGATAATGTATGATAAACCTTCATTAACATTCATCATTTATTGGTAAAAGGGCTCTGCCGTCTGGCCATGAATGAGCGCGTGCTCTGAATATAACTCCATTTGTTAGTGTTTCATTAAATCCGTTATGCTAGAGACACACATCATTAAAATGAACTTTTGATCGTTCATTGTTCATCATTCAGACGTGTGGTAGATTTCCTCTGGTCTTGCGGTCTGATGTAGCGTTAGTTTCTCATTAGCCGTGATCTCAGCGTCTCCCACGTGAGTTTCTTACTGGACAGATTCTCCAGCCTGATGCTCCATTAAACACGGACCGTCTTTGAGGATTTGGGTCAAGAATTGGGTTGCCCCAGTTTCTGCCCCACTCAGATGCGCAGGAAAGGTGTTCGGCCTTCAGATGACGTTCTCAAAGCCTTCAGATAGATTAGCAGTGGACATCTTCAGAGTTCAGTCAAGCAACTGCCTGTCATTTTCACATAATCCTCGAGACTTTGCTTAGATTTTTCAGGTTGTTTGATCCGGGAACATGAGAAGATCCTCAGTCTGGTGCTCGTTCTCTATCTGAGACGTGCAGATGACTTTAAGAGAACGTCCTCAGTAAGGGAAGAAGTTGCTCTAGTCATTTCTTCTCTATTGTGTCGTATATCCGAATGAAACGGCTTCGCAAACAAGAACAAATGTAGGGCGGGGCTTGATTTTGTCTGTGTGGAATTGATTGGATGGTTGTGGTTTGCTATTGGTGGATCTCATGTGAGTGACAGGTTGCCCCGCCCTCATCATCAGAGAAGAGAAGAGATGCTGCAAGAGGGAGGAGAAGATATTCTGATTCAAAATTATGAGGAACATGAATTTTACACAATCACGGACAAATCATTTATAATAAACACTGTGATATTCCATAACAATACAATAATTGTAGATTTTGATCTCCAAGTATTTCATGTTGATTCTGCTGCTTCATAAGTGCCACCTACTGTCAGAGAGTGAATTTGCGTTTTCATTCAGTGTGTTCAGACCAATGCAAAAATCTGAATGTTCACAAACAAGCAGTGTTGTACAGTTTAGGCAACTGATGGAAAAGAAGATCTAAAAAACTAAACAATTCGGATAAAGTGCCAATGATCACAATACTATGATATATGGTATATATACTCTGATTGGTCAGGTGTTTGTGTGGAATCCCATGTGAATGTTACAGGTAGACGTTTACTCTGCTCCGATACAGGATCTTATTTTAGATGCATCTCATCCATATTTCATGGACACACTTCATTCTCAGGTCTGTCACAACACATCTTAATTTTAGCATAACACATCTGAGGTGGATGCGGCGCAGGGGCTGATGGGAGTTTCAGTGTGTGACACTGCGTTCTGTGACCGTCACATGACAGTTTACCAGAATAGAGATAAACAGCTGAAAGTTTACTTCTACCGTGCGTCGATGTGTGTGAGTGTGTGTGTGTGTGTGTGAGGTTAATATATTTTGTGCGTTTCTGCTGAGCACATTGAGCTCCACCACAGAAGCTCTCATTCTTTCATTAGAGTTTGCAAGACAAGAAAATCTTTGCACTAAAGGGAATACATTAAACCAAATGCATTTTCCTTCCAGCAAATCAATGCAGCTTGAGTTAAAAGAACATAGAAAGTGCTGTTGCTGTCCAGAGAGAGAACGAGTGAGCTTACGGCTACAGTGGTGAACGCTCCTGTACCAGCGTGTCACGGGTTCGATTGCATGAGCTGATCCAGTAACACCCAGCTATAACAAAACATGTTCTAAAGATTTATTTCTGAATGTTTTTTTAAATGTTTTAAAACGTTTTTTCTTGGTTACATGAACGTTAAGGGAACATTGTATCATTCTTCAAACATGATGAGAACGTTACTTTTGAATGTTCTCTGAACATTCTGAAACAAGTAGTAACATTTTTAACAAGTTCAAAGAATGTCCAACTAAAACACTTCAGAATAAATGTTCTATAAGCTGAATAAATTGAGAATCATGCTTTTTTTATTAAAAAAAGAGATCACAATCCAGATAAAGTAAACATGTCATTTACCTTCAGTTCTGACAAAATGTTAATTAGTGCAGTCTATTTAAAACAAATATTTAATTAAATTGTTTTAATAATTAAACAGAAATTATTAAAAATAAAAATTTAAATCAGTTTCATTATCAACTTGAACAAATCAACTTTTTTGAACAAATCTCTTGAATGAATGATTCAATAACAAATGCATTTTTAACAGTCTCCACCTACTGGTGTAACAATGTAATTGAAACAATCTTTGTTTGGAGCGTCAAGTTACTTTCAAAATGTGATAGACACCATAGACATCAGTGTTTATATCCAAAATATAAACTTTTATCCCAGTTTTTCTGTGATAATCTGAATTATTGTAAGACAGAAATAATGATGGTGTTTGAAAAGCTGTTTCATATCTAAACATGACGACTGCTCTCTCTGGATCAGAACACAGATCGGAAAGTTCGCTGTGATTGTACTTGTCAAAGCCAAATGAATCGGGCAGCTCTACCAGAACGACCAGAGCTCTAACTCTAACTGAACGTTCTGTCAATGTTACTGGAAGAACGTTTGTTCATAACTTTGAGAGAACCTTGCCAGAACATTAAATAAAGTTCTGAGAACATTCCCTTTAGCTTGAACCCGTGTGATAAAGCAGCAAACGATCAAATCTTCTTTATTTTCTTCTTTGTTTTTGTTTTGCGAGACACGGTTCAGCCTGTACCTTCCTGTGCGGGTCAGAGAAAAGTCCATTACAGACAGACGAGGCCTTTACTGCCGCTCTCCAATCACCTTCATAAGTGACGGTTTACCCGAGACAGTAATGAGAGGTTTGAGCCGGGCGTACGGCGCGTGAAGCTTTCACAGGGTTAACAGGATTATAAACCTCTGCCATTATCCTGTCAGCCATGACCGACTACGGCAAAGAGGATTTCAGCACAATGCAGATTCATCCAACACGCTCTCTCCGCCCGCAAATAAGCCACCGACGATAACGGCACGCGTCATAGCAGTTATCGTAATGTGTTTATGCCGACGTCCTGATTATGTTTATGTAATTGAAGCGGCGGCTTACAGCAGCACCTGAGTGAGGATTTCCAGCCCAAATCTCTCTCTTCACGCTCCGTTAACGGCGTCAGACATCAGATCTTCCCTTTAATGATGCCGTCGATTGTGTGAGAGGGACATTAAATGATTTTCAGTGAGGGTGGAAATCGATTAAGGAGCAGATGAACGACCTCTTACTGGCCGAATTTCTCCTGATAATCTGATTAATCGCGTGACCGGCGGCGTTTCGCACGGATGAAAAGACTGTGTTGTTTTCCGTGACCTGAAATGCAGCTGTGTTTGTAACCTTTGATTAACAGTGTTATGATGGTGACACGAGCCCAACATGTTTTAATTATAAAGACTCACTCACACACACGCAGCGGCGGACGCTGATGAGATCACAGCGATCGGTGGCACTTTAATTTCACAGAGTCATTTCAGTAGATTAGCAGCTGAGAGAGCGAGAGAGAGAGAGCGAGAGAGAGAGAGAGAGATTTGAGAGTCTGTTTCCTTTTTTAGTTTATCTGGATTCAGATTATCTGTAATCTGGGCTTCTTTAATTTACTCCGCTCGGGGTCAGATCTGTCCATCAAAATGAAAAAACTCTCTCCTGCTGGAGCCTCTCTATTGGCCGGATGTGTGATTGGCAGCTGGTGGGCGGGTCTGTGTGGATAATATCTCAGACAGAGGTTTTGTCTACATGTTTCAGAGATCAATGAAATCATTTCCGCCGCAGACGGCGGCTGCTGCAGATATTACAGAGATGTTTTATCACGCAGATTACAATCACTCCATTCTGCCGCTCTGAGGCCCGTCTGTGTCAAACTCACTGGTGTAGATGGTCGTTTCTGTCGATTATGGTTGTTCTGTACAATAAAAGATTGCAGAGTTTTAGCATATAATCTGTGCGTTCACAACTTCAGTCTGTGTGAGATTTTTTTAAGGCAAAAAATTACAGGTGAATTTGGTAAAAATGAAAACCTTCCCCAGTTGATTAGTCACAGTACATTGGGACAATTGTTTTGTGTTACAGGTTTTCTGCATTTTAAATATGCAAATGAGTCATTGTCTAATTAAGTATGCACACATTTTTGCATACATTTCAAGCACATAAATCTTTACACTGGATGAAGCCAGATTCATAATTCTTGTTTTATTTTGTTGACATATTAGAGTTAAAAGTTTTTACACTTTAAAAAATTGCTGGGTTGTTTAACCCAGTGATTGGGTTGTTTTAACCTACCGAATGGGTTGTTTTAACCCACCGAAAGAGTTGTTTTGACCCAGTGAATGGGTTGTTTTAACCCAGCAGTTGGGTTAAATGTTTGCTCAACCTGCTGAGTAGTTTTATTTAACTCAACTATTGTTTTAAAATGACTGTATTTCTTGCTTAAAATGAACCCAAAGTATATTGGAAATTAACATTTATGAATATGTTTCATAAATGAATATTTATTAATAAGTTTAATGAATAATAATTAAACAATAAACATTTAATAAAGTGCTTATTAATAAATGTTCACCTTTTTATTATTATTGTTGCCTCTAGTAATTATGTGTCTGATTTTTAATTTCTAATATCTTATTTCTTATTTTGGGTTCATTTTAAGCCAGGCATATAGTCATTTTTAAACAATTTTGTTGGGTTAAATAAAACATTTACCGCTGAGTCAAAACAACCCAATCGCTGGGTTTGTCCATTTTCAACACAACTTGGGTTGTTTTTAACCCAGCATTTTTAGAGTGTACAGAAGGGATTGTGAATTTCTTTTTATCACTGCATAAATCAGAAAATACTGTCAACAGACAGAAACAAATACATTTCCACCATGTTTTTAGGAGTAAAATGTTCTATAAATCAGGCGAATGACTTATGAACACGCCTTCAGAATATAGATCTGAAGGTTTTGTGTGTGAAGCTGCAGATGCAGAGAGATAAAGTGCAATAAAATAAACACTTAAATGTGTATTTTGATGTTTTCTTTAAGATAAGATATGATTGACTTTTTTGTCCCGAAGGAAATTTGTCTTGGACACATACAATACTGCTGTTTAATACAAATACACATCACACACTATACAATACATAAATTACCATAAACTAACTAAAGTTACACATGTCTGAATAAAGACGAGTTATGGAAGCAGAACAGAGCTCAAGACCTTTCTTCTGAGGGAGAAAGTCTTTGTAAGCGTCTGTCCTTCAGTGACGGCAGGACTGAGAGTAAATCACCGCCGCGGACGGCTCGTCCATTAGTGGCCACGGCAGTAAATCCTCATTTGTGTCTCCAGCTGCGTTCAGCCTCACCATGACCTGACGCAGAGCTCAGAGGACGTCAGCATCTTCACACCTTCTGTTAGATTTTCAAATATTTTAAAGAGCCAATATTATACCCTTCAAGTCTTGATGTTGTTTTTGTTCTCTACTAGAGCAGGTTGATTATTTTCCTCATATTCTCCATTGTTGCAGCTCCTCTCTTCCCAGTCTGTCAGTAACGCTCTGTTCAGTTCCTGTCTCTATGAAGCCCCTCCTTCTGAAAAGCACAATGTGCTCTGATTGGTCGGCTGGAGCGGTGTGTTGTGATTGGTGTTTGGGAAATGTCCCGCCCCTTACCATAACCGCCAGTTTCAACACACTACTAACTAACTCAACCAGGCCCCGCCCCTTTATTCTGCATATGAATTATTTAAATGAGGAATATTGTGAAGAAAACTCAAGACTAATGGAGAAACACTGACACTGATATAGAGAAGAACTGGAACTTTTCAGAGCTTTTTCATGATCAAACAGCAACATTGATGAACATGGAGAAAAGCAGAGTAAGTTGCAAACTGTGTTGCTTTAGCTCATTTTAATTAAACTGAACGAGAGACTCGAGTGTGTCGTAGACATGTGCTTCATTGAGAATCCACTTTTAAATAAAGTGAGTGATTCAGAGGCTGGTTGTTTTCCGTGTGTTTGCGTCGCATCTGTCAGCCATCATCAAACTCGGTGTGCAGCCCATTTCTCTTACATAACCGGTGTGTTTCTGAATGAATCAGGACATGGAATGGAGAGAGAAGTAAGTTATCCACTTCAGTCTCTCTCTGACGTGTGCCGAGACGCAGCTGCTGTTCTGAGGATAAATCAACACCTGGATCAGAATAAACTCCGATGATGTTCGTCTGTTCAGAGACGCGGGAGTTTCCTCTTCTGATGTTGTGTTGATCCTCAGGCCTTTCGTTCATGTTCTGATCGGCTCCTGTTGTTAAACGGGTGAATAAACGTGTGCGGCCTTTAACCGGGAGATGTTTCACAGCTGCTCATGTCGGCTCTGTTGACTTCTTGCTTGCGCCTCATTTTTCACTGGTTTTGCAGTCAGTCGCATTTCAGCAGAAATGCTGATCTTCATGATGTAAAACTGAACAGACTCTCCGACAGAGAGGAAACGGCTCCATCACGCCGTCTGGTGTTATTATACAGCTCAATGACACACACACACTCTCTGGGACGTGTGTGTGTGTGTGTGTGTGAGATGTTGGACAGAAGCCCAGGTGTGTGTCGAGACCAGCGCAGGTGAAGCTGAGTGATTGTTATATTTATATGGATCAATAGTGTGTGAGAGAGTGATTGTAAATGAAGAGCGACTGTGGTGAACCTGACCTGCAGATTCAGTTCAGTTCAACACTTCAGGAAGTGTTCAGTCAGAGACGAGTGTGTGTCAAACTATCGTCCATATGGCTGTGATATACAGATATAATATAATAACGACGTTAAACACGGCAGACCAAGAGAATCTGCTGACTGTTGGTTTGAGTCATTTTGCTGATTTAAATGGGAGAAGTGTGTGAAACGGAGCTGAAATCTGAGAGCATCATCAGATCGGCTCAAAAACACTCGTGACCGTATGAATGATGCTGATGTTTGAGGGCCATAAATCATCATCTACAGTCAACGTGAATCATTCATCAGAACATCACAATATACAGCAGAAACTGGAGAACATACAAGAGATCATAGAAAACAAGAGCTGATATTGACTGATACTGATATGATAATCCATATATCACGTGTATGTGTGTGTACTTGTTTTGACTATACTTGTGAGGACCAAATGTCCACACTTATATTGTGAAATGCTTTCACAACCCACTAGTGAGACATTGACTGGTCCTCACTTGTTTTATCTCAGCCAAAAGAGGTTTTTATTTAAATCTAATGATGTGCACATGTTTCTGTGATGGGTAGGTTTGGGAGTAGGGGTTAGAAAATATCATTGACCTGAAATAAAATCAATGGAAGTCTATGCAATGTCCTCACTAAGATGGCAAAACAAACCTGTGTGTGTGTGTGTGTGTGTCCTCTTCGACATCCCACTGCAGATAATATTCACCTACGTGTGAATGATATTGAACAGTACAACCAGATGCCCTAAAGCTGTGTGTGTGTGCCTGTGTGTGTGTGCGTGTGTGTGTGTGTGTGTGTGTGTGTGTGTGTGTTAATATTTGTCTCTGGTCACAAAGATCAAACTTTAACCAGAACGACACCAGTGGCCATGTGGACACACAGCCTGGAAAACTCATTACTGCTGGCCTAGATTCACACACACACACACACACACTCACACACACCTATAATTCTCAGCCCGCGGCGGTGGCAGCACAGAGCAGCGCAGCGTCAGATAAACAGGGAATAATGCGTCAGATCTGCGGCTCTTCTGAGCGATAAACGTCTCTGGATAAACGAGTGTGAACACAAACTCATTCAGCAGAGGTGTCTCTATGGCGACAGGCTCGTTTTCTCTCCTGTAGAACGACTGTTGTGTGTTAAATAATCAGTAGTAATCAATAATCGGGTCAGGAAGCGCGTCCTCGCTCTCGTTCTGTAATGTCTGTGTTTGAGCTGCTGGTTATTTAAAGCTCTTTATTGCACAGAGAGGGAATCATGGGAAATCACGGAGGACTCACTGTTCTCTGACCTCAAACGCTTCCATGAACACAAATGACATTTAACATGATCCGAGTCACAGATTACTGACAGAAGCCACGCGCTGATGCTCACACACACACACACACACACACTAATGCTTTTACAAAAGACATGCTATTTTTATACTTTTATTTTAAAGATACTTTATATTTTATAGTTCTATCCAAAAATGAATATTTTTTTGTTGTATTTTTAAAAGTTGCTTTGTGTTTTATATTTCTATTTTAAAGTTTTTTACAGTTTTACTTTTAAAGATGTTTTATATAAATGATATTGACCATAAACGCTTAAACCATTTATTTACTTAATGATCGTTTTTCCAGTTGAGCACATTCCCATCAGGAGATTAAACTCATCTAACACTACAGCTAATGAACACAAACACACACACACACACACACACACACACACACACACACACACTCACACACGTGTGTACCGAAGGATTTAAAGTCATCATGAAAGGGAAGTTTCACTGGTCTTTTCTTCTCTATTGTGTCGTATATCCGAGTGAAACGCTTCTCAAACAAGAACAAATGTAGGGCGGGGCTTGATTTTGTCTGTGGGGAATTGATTGGATGGTTGTGGTTTGCTATTGGTGGATCTCATGTGAGTGACAGGTTGCCCCACCCTCATCATCACAGAAGAGAAGAGATGCTGCAAGAGGGAGGAGAAGATATTCTGATTCAAGATTATGAATTTAACACAATAATGATGTGTAAGCAAGGCTTCCTGTAATCATTAATAATGTTGAGGGTGGTATTTGAGAGTATGAATCGGGTCACGCATGAACACCAGTGCACACGTCACTTACACCCGCCTCAAACATGAAACCAGTGCAGCTGTAATGACTTTCTGTCTGTTTGAAAAATTATACTTGAACACACTGAGAAACACTGAATAAATGATCGAGAATAAAAGAAGAATGGTGATGCAGCAGCTGCGTTCATGTCTGATGCATGAGAAGGTTTCCACAGCCCATCTCATCACGCGAGTGCACTGAACACACACTCTCTCACACACACACACACACACACTCTCTGTGTCGCGGTGAGGCAGCAGCTTTCATGCTAATCGATTCAACCCTTCCTGTTTGATTAAACACGGTCAGTGAGTCGTCCTGCTCTGCTGCTCCAGCCAATCACACGCTGAGCTGTGTCGGTTCATTATGCTGTTAACACACTCTGATTGGCCGAGGCCTTGGACCTCAGGCGCAGTTACATCCACATGTGTGCGAGTGGATATTAATGAGCCCAATGATCAGATGTGAACACAAGCAGAAACCTCAGGCAGTGTGTGTGTGTGTGTGTGTGTGTGAATATCTCCAGCTCAGCTCTGCCTGTGAGTCAGTGAACAAATGCTAATGAAATTATGTGAAATCCACTCGGGAAGGAAACGTCTCTTCCTGAACGACTCATGAAATTGACTTTCATAATTCCAGATCTCATCAGATTTCCCTGCTGAAAATGGCACGTGGTGAAGTTCATTGTTTTAGAGAACATCTTTGCGTTGGTGCAGTTTTGGTTAAGCATGAGGAGATTGTTTGAGAAGATCGGAACATTTCATGCGTGTTTTGCGATTGGCTGGTCATCAGGCTCGTGAAATGTGTTGCAGGAAATGGAGGAAGGAGCTCGACGCTGTGAGAAGCTGAAGGATCCTGGATCTGCTTCAGATACGACTACACATGAAGATTCAGTCTGAGGAGTCAAAGACTTGTTCTGAACATAATTTCATGTCATGAGTTTGATGTCCATCATCTTCATACAGAGCTGAGGGATTCAGTTTATCTTCACAGGAACAACAGACACATGCATGTTTGACGCTGCCTTGAAATTTACTTGAAAATATTTGACACATTTTGAATGTTAATCTTAGGTTCTAAGAACGTTTTGCTAATGTTCCCTTTAAGTTATGAAAATGTTATGTTTTCTGAATGTTCAAATGTCTAGTTTTTAAATGTTTCTTGGTTATGTGAACGTTAAGGGAACATTCCATTTCATCATTCTTCAAACATTATGGGAACGTTATTTTTGAATGTTCTCTGAACGTTCTGAAACAAGTAACAACAAACGTTGATGAATGTCCAATTCAAACATTTTAGAAAGAAACGTCCCATGAACGATGTATAAATAATGTTTTTGTGCTAACATTTTGAGAACATTATTAAAGGGGACATCTGACTTTTTCCATGTTTAAGTGCTATAATCGGGTCCCGGTGCATCTACCAACCCTGAAAACGTGAAAAAGCCCAACCCAGTAACTTTGTTTTAGCAAGCCTTTCTCTGCAAACATGTGAAAAAACGAGCCGCTCAGATTTCGCTCCCCTTGTGACATTGGAAGGGGATCTTATTATAATATTACCACCCCTTAATCTGCACGTTTCCACCCACGGCACCGCCATTTTGTTTGTCAGTTCTAACGTCATGGCAAAAGTTGGAGCAAAACATGCTAACTGTTCTGTCGTTGGCTGCACAGACGAGCACTGAACACTATTTAGAGTCTCGTTAGCTTGAACAGCCTGCAAGTTGACCCTGGCAAGGTCGATTTCTAAAAAAGGAGCATTTCTGTCCGAGTGAAATTTTGGAAAAAATATTAGTCCATTCACAGCATTTGATAGCAATCATAAACGTTAGCCTGGTGTGTATGGCTCTGTTTGGCAAACAGGTACGCTATGTACAGTGGTCGTCCATGCGGGTTTTGCACAAAAGATTAACATCACGGCACATGATAGTGGATGAGTTGAATCAACTCCACAGCAAAAACATAAACTTATCCACTAACCATTCAGAAACGTCCAGTTTCATTCTAAAAGTTGTAACTTCTTCCTGAGTCTCTCCATCAGTGTCGACTCCGGTTTGAACAATGTAAGGCTGAACACCGTTACTGACAATCCTCATTTTGGCTGCGTGAGATTCTCCAGCTTTGTTGTTGTTGAGCTGTTAAAGCTCCACCCTCTTCTGGAAAGGGGGCGGGAGCAGCAGATCATTTGCATTTAAAGGGACACGCACAAAAACAACGTGTTTTTGCTCACACACAAATAGAGGCAAATTTGACAAGCTATAATAAATGATCTGTGGGGGATTTTGAGCTGAAACTTCACAGACACATTCTGGGGACACCAGAGACTTACATCTTGTAAAAGGGGCATTATAAAGACCAGATAACTCTGAACGAAACATTCTATTAACTCGTTCATAACCTTGCCAGAACGCTCTGAGAACGTTCCCTGTTAGCTGGGTCTTCTATACAATGATCTTGTGTTGGCCAGCATTTCTCTGATTCATCTTCAGCACATGAAGCGCTTTATGATTCCTCAGGTGTTCTTATCCTTGAAGCTGCAGTGCTGAACTATTACTCATCTGCTTGAACTGAGCTAAATAAAAGACAGCCAGAATTAAGATGTTTATGTTTGGCTGTATTGTTCTGTTTTAAAGGCCGTCTGGTGTTAATGGGTTCGGTTGCGGTGTGTGTTAGTTGTTTGTATCGAATGTTGCTTTAAAGGTCAAATATGATGCTGGAAAGGTAGTTGAAATTCCGGAGCACACAATGATTCCTGTGAAAATTTTCCCGTCTCCTCCTGCTGACTTCATTCTTTTCTCTGTGAACTTTAATCTCTCCCACTTTAAGTGGCCGTATCTCAAACGCTTGCATGATTATGAATCGGGAATCATGGGAGTAAGTCAGTGGGAGTGAGCAATTGTGTCCGTGATCCGCCTTTTTCCTTTGAAATGGAAAATGAACATCAGTCTTTGACTGGATAATCCTCTTTCAATAAAACAGAGTCCATTTAGAAAGCTTTTAGCAAATCAGCCATCTATTCTCAAAGACTTCACAAGGACAAACCAAACAGCTGACACATCCAGAGTTCAGCAGCCATTATGAGCCTTACTGCGGCTCAGATTTACATAACGCCTGCGAAAACACCACCTCATCATGATTGTGTTGTTTTAGCAGAAGTGCCTCTCGTTGAGCGACCTGTGGCGTACAGGACAATAACGAGCAGCAGTGATCAGACCTGAACACGCACACGTGTGTGTTCGACGCCGCCGCTGACAGGCGTGAGCGATGAGCGAGAGCGGCTCTTATGACAGGACAAAGAAATGACGCCGTTTATGTCCATTTACAGCTGGAGTAAGTGGAGCCTCTGTGTCTGTCCCATGGCCCCTGAACCGACTCATTAAGCTCCATGTCAGGACAATGAAATGTAGCGTTTATTAATGAGGGGCCGTTTGAAAGAGTGTGCGGGAAGAGATTTTAGCTTCCTTTGTCTCGCGTTGAAGATTTATGACCACTGAGAGATTCCCAATGTGCTGATTCACCTTTAGATTAATCCATTCTGATAAATCTTTATTCATTTTTCAGCGCACCAGAGCCTCGACAGTAAGGACGTGAACAGATCCGTAATAGAGCGCATCATGCGGTGTGCTGTCCGTTTATTCTACAAATAATGAAAAATGAATTGATATTCTACATGCAAGTCTGGGCTATCTATTAAAATAGATCCTTATTGTTGAACCCTGAACCTTCAGCTCTCTTTCCCGAGCTTTAACCACCGCTAGCACATTCAGCAGGCAGTGAGTTGAGTTTGGGCCCTCCGGGACCCATCGGAGAGCCGGGTTTTTGTTGCTTACGGTCCAGCAGGCTCTGGAGGCTAAAGGTCACTCATAAAACTGCTCCTGCAAACTCTTTCCATTTCTTGAGAGCAGAACACGTCGACGGGGTCGCTCCTGAACTGTGTGTTGTACATCAGAATTGCTTCAATCAAACACAAGTTGCTTTTTGTTCAGATGCTGGCTGTGACTCAGAAATTGGATGCTTGCTTTTGTCACATGCTCTCAAATTGGCCGGTTTCTCGGGAACTCAGAAAAGCAGGAATCCAGAGAGCTGAGCAAAATCAATATGTGAATCGGCCGGCGAGATGTGAGAACTAAAGAACAGCGTTTACAGTCGAGACACTCATTTCCTGTGTGTGATTCCTTCAGATGATGAGCTTCTCTTCTGTGACC
The DNA here is from genome assembly GCA_037950665.1 of Hypophthalmichthys nobilis. Lineage (NCBI taxonomy): Eukaryota > Metazoa > Chordata > Actinopteri > Cypriniformes > Xenocyprididae > Hypophthalmichthys > Hypophthalmichthys nobilis. The sequence goes on from CM075479.1 coordinate 133,019, forward strand.
ACATTTGGGTTTATAAACAGCATGTTTGATTGTGTTTGTGTTTGAAATGCTGTTTAGTGTGTGTGTGTGTGTGTGTGTGTGTGTGTGTAATTTCATCTTTCTGTAAATAAGACACATGGAGGAAAATGATCTACTCATGGAAGAGAGACAGACAGACAGACAGGCAGATAGATACATACATAGATAGATGATAGATTAGATAGATAGATAGATAGATACCCTACTGTGACCTGGGAGAAGTGGAGACAGAGCAACACTTCCTCAGCAGCTGCCCTAACTATGAGGAATCAGAAAGACATTTTATCCAAAATTTGAAATACTTTGCCCTAACTTCATAAAAGTAAACAATAAAACACAAATTCAACATTTATTAGGTGAAAAAAGAGATTGTATCCTACTAGCAGCAAGATACATTGATACCTGTCACAAAAAGAGGGAGGAGTCGACTAATCAGTAATGCGCTCACACACACACACACACACACAGAATTCTAAATTGTTCATAGAATTCTAAATGTTGATTGATTGACTGTTCTGCTTTTTTATGTTTCTATATGTACATGTGATTCACTGTATGTTGATGATAGAAATGCTTTGGCAATACATTGTAACAATTGTCATGCCAATAAAGCACACTTTGAATTGAATTGAATTGAATAGATAGACAGACAGACAAGCAGATAGATAGAATCACTGGATTCTTCTGAATGCAGCTTTCATGTGTTTCTGGACGTAATGAATCATTTTTGCTAGAACAGATTTTTTTTAAAGTAACTCATCTCTGAAAATAATGTCCATGTTTTCAGTTCTGATCACATGAAAGTTATTCATCCTCTTTGATTTGATTTGATTTTCCACAGTTCTGTGGTTCCTCAGGCTCTGGCTTCACACCCACCTGCTCTCTGGAGTTCAGATGCTGAATCTAATTACAAAACTAGAAGACAAAATTCAGTTCCTGCAGCATGAGAGAAGAGAGACACTCCATACTATCTATTCAATGTGAGAAATGAACAAAAGATTCAACCTCTTTGTTCATCCTGTACGGAAAAAAAGGCCCTTGAGGGAATCTCAGAACTTCTGTCAAAGCTTTATGAGTCCCAGACGTCTGAATTTACCCTCTGAAAAGCTGCAGATTCACCAGAACATGAACATGATCATGTCCGAGAGAGAGGACTGTGCTGACGTCACACTCAGAGAGGATGTTGATCTGCATCTTTTGATCATGAGATTCATAAACCAGATGAGACAGATGAGAAAACACTGATCTTCACAAGCGTCATGTCCATTCAAACAGACCCTCTGTCTGTCTGTCTGTCTATCTGTCTATCTATCTATCTATCTGTCTATCTGTCTATCTATCTATCTATCTGTCTGTCTGTCTGTCTGTCTGTCTATCTATCTATCTGTCTATCTATCTATCTATCTGTCTATCTATCTATCTATCTATCTATCTATCTATCTATCTATCTATCTATCTATCTATCTATCTATCTATCTATCTATCTGTCTGTTTGTCTGTCTATCTATCTGTCTATCTGTCTGTTTGTCTGTCTGTCTGTCTATCTATCTATCTATCTATCTATCTGTCTGTTTGTCTGTCTATCTATCTATCTATCTATCTATCTATCTGTCTATCTATCTATCTGTCTATCTGTCTATCTATCTGTCTGTCTATCTATCTATCTATCTGTCTGTCTGTCTGTCTGTCTGTCTGTCTATCTATCTATCTATCTATCTATCTATCTGTCTATCTATCTATCTGTCTCTTTGTCTGTCTAGCTGTTGTTCTCTCTGACGAACGGTTCATTGCAGGACTGTTGGCTCTTAAAATACTTGCAGGACGCTTGTTTAGCTTTAGTCACAACACAAACGCTGTGTGTGTGTGTGTGTGTGTGTGTGTGTGTTTTCATTCTCTGCTGTGATTGATGTGCTTATAAGCATATTTTAACTCCGTCAGGATTGTTCAGGCAGTTGTGGGAATACGCAGCGGTAATAAATTCATCATGACTCCACAATCTATCAGGCCACATTTAATTAATGCTGTTTTAAGGATTCAAAGCCACACGACAAATGAGGAACTGCAGCATCTGCATTATAATCACAAGCCTCTCTTATTAAAGATGTACATCACTAAAGCAGCTCGAGTATGAAGATGATGCTATAAAGAGTCTGTATGGAAAACACTATAAATACATGAGCGGCCCAATGAAAGGCCGAGAGTTTCAGCCTCTGATCAGATGCTGCAGTGGAAACGGCTGAAAGACTCAGAACTGAAGGTGTTTTTCTGTGGTGTTGACCCGTGACGTCACACAGCGAGACTTTCATTCCCACTCGGATGAAGCTGTGAGCGCCCAGCATGTTCGGACCCAGCAAGTTCATGCTATTTCAGAGCTTTTAGAGTTTGTTTTCTCTAAACCAGCGATTGTCCGTTGACAGACTGTTTCGAAACCTGTCTGGAACTAAGTCGATGTTATTTTTGCAGTTCCGTTCAGTGCCGCTGGAAACATTAATGACACACTGCAGCTCTAAATGAGTTCATTGAACATCAGCGTAATGAGCTCAGATGATGTCACTGGCATTGTCAGGGATTGGCTCGTGATGATGACATCATGACTGAACTGTTTAGCGCCTTTTCTCCCTTCACATGAGGATGGCATGTAAAAGATTGAAACCCTCGATCTAAACAAATAAAGAGCACCTTGTACAGTGTTGTTAGTAACACTAGTAACACATTGACTCCGCCCATCCACTCCATGACATCATCACAGTTTGAGTCTTTAAAGATGTAGAAAGATGTGGGACGTGACCCAGGCTGGAATCAAACTGATGTCATGATCGTTAGTTAAATGACTCGTTAGACATCAGTGACCACAGACAGACATAGAGCATCTCTTACCCTCCGCCATTAGCCTGCTTAATTCACTCCTGGGAAGGTTGTTGTTTAATATTATGATAATTAGTGTTTGTGTGGAGTAATAAGTGTCTTTTTCCTCTTTCTTCTTTCTTTGAATGCACACAGTGACCTTCAGTTTATTATAAGCCTGTCTCTTTAAATGCTTTTTAAAGCAGAATGGATTCTGATTGGCTGTCAAAGTTTTTATCGTTCATCAGCTGGAAAAAAATCTGATTTATTGTTATAGTTGTGGTGTGGGATTCATAGAATTTATAAAAAGGTTATGTTTATAGTTATTGTTACAATTGTGGTGTGAACGGGCCTGAAATCGCTGGTAAATAAACCCTCATTAGTTCAGTTTGGTTTGTGTATGTAAAACATTATTCTCAGGCAGAATTGATCAATTGCTCAGTATTGATCCACGATGTCCAAAGAGTGTCAAGGAAACAACCTGTAACGAGACGGCAGAATAATGAGCTGATCTCCTGACCTCTGACCCTATATCATCCATGTTGTTTTGAGGTGTCATATGTGATTCTGGAGTATTTTAGTTAGTTAACACAGTCGTAAGTGCTTCTCTCTAAAGTGCCCTGGTGTTTGTTGGTTGATGTGTGTTGGAGCGACGAGTGTCTGGACTCGCTAATGGCCGTGATTGAAGAGTTTAGCCTGGTCAGCGCTGCCAAAGCACTCAGTATGCGCAGGACGACAGGGACAGAGGCGCGTTTGTGCATCTCATGTGCTGATCGATCAGGGCCGAGGATCTCCTCATGTGTGTGTGTGATGCACTGAAAGAGCCGCGGGGAGTGTCGTGTTCCTCTGTGAAATTTCAATTAGAAATAACTTTATTGCTTATTGCTCCCTAGAGACAACGATCTTATCTGTGCCATCAATAACAGCAGGTCTGTCTGTCAAACCGCCGAGAGCTGCAGCACAACAACACTTATAGTCTCACTCTTACACACATTCTCACACTCACACACACACACACACACACACACACACACTCGTCTCTGTGTCAGTGATCGTGTTCATTTCCTCTCAGCTTTCTACACAGGTTTGAATCTCTCATGATGATGAACAGCACTCAGCGTTTGATTACCGGGTCACTCAGTGTTTATTTCAGATAGTCAGTATTTGTTTAGGTCACTCTGTTTGTTTGAGTCGATGAGTGTATTATATTTGTCAGAATCAGAATGAGCTTTTATTGCCAAATGTGTTCACACACATAAGGGATTTGTACTGGTGACAGAAGCTTCAAGTACACACAAAAGAAAAAAGAGAAATAGTGATTATACACTGGTGTTCAAAAGTTTGGGGTTGGTAAGATTTTTAAATATTTTTGAAAGAAGTCTCTTCTGCTCACCAAGGCTGCATTTATTTGATCAAAAATACAGTAAAACTGTGCACACAGTGGACTTGATTTCAGAGCATCTTTACAGAAAAATACTGCAGTGCTAATTATTCCAAAAGTCATTATTGAACACATTGAACAGAGTCTCAGTCACACGTGAGGGTCACATCAGTCTTTTCTGAGGTTCATTTAGGTGACGGACCATTAGTGTTTGGATCATCACAGTAAATATACAGTTTGTACAGTATAAAAATCATGAAAAGCCAACATGTGTGTGTCAGGTATGTGATTTTTTCCATATTTATACAGATTTCTATGCTTTTTAACCTGGGACCCATGTGAACTGTGTTAATCCGAATGTGTGGATAACAAAACTATTACTTGTGGCCTAATGGTTAGAGAGTCAGACTTGTAACCTGAAGGTCACGGGTTCGAGTTTCAGTACTGTCAGGAAATGTAGGTGGGGGAGTAAATGAACAACTCTTCCACTCTCATTACCCACAACTGAGGCTCCCTTGAGCAAGACTCCGAACCCTCAATCGCGCCCCGGGTGCCGCAGGAAAAATGGCTGCCCACTGCTCCGGGTGTGTGTTCACGGTGTGTGTGTGTTCAATACTCACTGCTGTGTGTGTGCACTTGAATGGGTGAAATGCAGAGCACAAATTCCAAGTATGGGACACCATAGGGGTTACATAGTGGTTATTTCAATTATGTATTTCATCCGAAGGCTCTACGCAAGTGTTCAGTGTTCAGTGAGACAAACTGGTTCAGTGTTCAGTGTGAGACAGACAGGTTCAGTGTTCAGTGAGACAGACTGGTTCAGTGTGAGACAGACAGGTTCAGTGTTCAGTGTGAGACAGACAGGTTCAGTGTTCAGTGAGACAGACAGGTTCAGTGTTCAGTGTGAGACAGACAGGTTCAGTGTTCAGTGAGACAGACAGGTTCAGTGTTCAGTGTGAGACAGACAGGTTCAGTGTTCAGTGAGATAGACTTGTTCAGTGTGAGAGAGACAGGTTCAGTGTTCAGTGAGACAGACAGACTTGTTCAGTGTGAGACAGACAGGTTCAGTGTTCAGTGAGACAGACAGGTTCACTGTGAGACAGACAAGTTCAGTGTTCAGTGAGACAGACTGGTTCAGTGTGAGACAGACAGGTTCAGTGTTCAGTGAGACAGACAGATTCATTGTGAGACAGACAGACAGGTTCACTGTGAGACAGACAGACAGGTTCAATGTTCAGTGAGACAGACAGGTTCAGTGTTCAGTGAGACAGACAGGTTCAGTGTGCTGTGAGACTGACAGGTTCACTGTGAGACAGACAGGTTCAGTGTTCAGTGAGACAGACAGGTTCAGTGTGCTGTGAGACAGACAGGTTCAGTGTTCAGTGTTCAGCAGGAAGTGCAGCAGGAAGTGAGCGCTGCAGTGCTGGAGAGGTCGTGCTGTTCTCTTTTATGTAGCAGCAGCGTCTGAGGCGGCCAGCGGCTCTATTGATTGTCTGAGGCTTATGTTTTATTGAAGAGAGAGTGTGTGCGTGTGCGTCTGTTCTTCATCCTCACTGACTCAGTCTTCCTCCTGTTTCTCGCTGCATTTGCTCTCCTCTCACTAACCCTTCCCTTTTCTGTTATTTCTAGGGTGTTTTTTTTTTTTCATTTCTCTCTTGAATCCCATCATCCATCTCTTCTAATCTCTGTCTGTCTCTCTCTCGGGACCGCTCTAATCATCTGTCTCGCAGCATCTGATATCAGACGAGTGGTTAGTTTAGCTGTTTATCTCTCATCCCTCCAGAGACGAGAGGCTGCTTCTCTGATTCTCTCAGAGCTGTTTGTGTCGTCCAGATTAATATCAGACTGAAGCATTCGATCCTCCAGCCGCTAGTGTGCGCTGATGTCACCATGACCTCACTGGTCACATGTCCTACATCAGATACTGCTCACGCTGGAATCAATCCGTAGATCCGTTTGTTCACACTGTGGAGACCGCCAGCTCAAGTTTGCTTTTGGTTGGTTTGACCCTCTGAACGAGTACAGCGTTTGTTTGATTTGAGTCATTCGTTCGACTCGTTCTCGTTTAGAACGGATCAGTTGTAACTGTAAATGTGACATAAGAATGTTACTGAAATTCATTATTTTTAGTCTGTTATTGTCTTCTTTTGAATAGTCATTCTCAGCCGTCCACACAATGGAGAAAATTTAATTTTCTTTGTCATTTGTGAGGAAAACACGCATTTTAATTAAGCATAATAACATTAGTACTTTTTAAAGAATCAATTCAATTAGTTGCCCCACCTACTGGTGTAAATATGTCATCATCTAAAGAAATGTTCGCTGAACAAATTAGTCTTTTTGATGAACAGATTAAGAAGACTGGAGTCACTAGGATGAATCAATTATTGATCACCTCACTCGCTCCGGCCGTATTTCTGTACATTCACTACTAGTTTCATCATTACAGGGTTAGTTCACCCATCATTTACTCTCCATCTTTCTTTCTTCTGAAGACTTTTTGAGGAACTTTGGAAACCAAGCAACATTGGAGCCCATTGATTTTCAGTACATGGACATAAAAACACTGAGACATTTCTCAGAATGTCTTCTTTTGTGTCACACAGGTTTGAACGACATAAGGGTGAGTAAATGATCAATTCTGTGTGAACGATCCCTTTAAGTTGTCTGGTCCATGCTATATCTCTAAAATGAAGATGTTTATAATCATGATAGCATGTTTCATGTCACGTCCTGCTGAAACTCATGGCTACCTACCGTGATCTACCTTTAGTCCGTCTCGGAGCAAAGCGCATGTTTCAGCAACTTGTGGTGTGGAAGAGAAAAGAGTTCATAACAGTGCCAGTAGAGATGCCTTTGTCATCTCTATAATGGAGAATTTTCCCTCTGGAACCAATTTACTGTGCCAAACCCTTCCCGGGGCCGCAGCGGCTCCTGTGTCTCTTTACAGGTGTGTTAAGCATCTTTCAGACGCCCCGGCGGACCTTTATTAGCCCCAGAACTGCAGCTGTAAACCTGAAAACTGCCTCAGTGAGACTCACCTGCTATTACTCTCCAAGAGGAGAAAAGTTACCGAAAACAAGAGGCAGGAGTGAATTTCTTTCCTGGTAATTGGCGGCGGGGATCGACAAATCTCTGTTTGCCGTCTCTGCATGTGGTGTCACGCGTGAGTCAACACGGCTGCGTTGGAGCTCAGCTCTGTAAACAGTGAGCGGCTCGTGTTCACGCTGTTTGATTAAATGTCAGGTGAGGCATCTGCTGTCCACTCATTAACCTCGCTCGATCCAAGCCTGACCTTTTCACTCATTCATCCGCTGCGAGTGCGTTAGCCGCGTCTAGAGGCCGTTTGACCTCGCGTGTGAAACGCGCGCTCGGGTCGCTTTGAATCCGGCCGAAGGTGTTTGAGCAGAAACAGACACTCTTGCTTTGATCTGTGATTGCGGCTCGTTCGGATCACGGGAGGTTTGGCGCATGAGAAGCGACACGTAATGACTGATGTGGACGGTGAGAGCGTGACCTCGCTCAGGAACTCGAGGAATGGATGTGGGCGGAGGTGTTTGAGGTTTGTGCAGGAGTGACTGTCAAATCTCATGCAGATGGCAGCCGTCACTTCTGCTCAGGGTCGTCTCTAGGGAGGTGCAACTGCTGCTAGTTACTAGCATTAGTACCCGTGATCACGATCGGACTGAACACTCCCCTTTATGATACAAATGTTAAAGGATTAGTTCACAAATTCATTTCCTGATAATTTACTCGCCCCCATGTCATCCAAGATGTTCATGTCTTTCTTTCTTCAGTGGAAAAAAAATGAAGGTTTTTGAGTAAAAAATCGCGTACTGTTGAGTAGGTACTACATTTGAATTTAAATTTACTTCACAACCGTTGAAAAAGTATGTTCTTTGTACGTTCACTTTGTAAACACTGGATCGGTACTTCCACCTACGTCAGGTGTGACCTTTCCAATGTGATTATGTAATGCGTGGCGCATCTCAGAGCAGAGCAAGACGAGCATTTGTGGTTAAAAAGTATATAATTTTTTTAATTTTTTTTAGAAAATGTCCGATGGTTTCTCTAGATAAGACTCTTATTCCTCGTCTGGGATCATGTAGAGCTCTTTGAAGCTGCACTGAAACTGACATTTGGACCTTCAACCCGTTGAACCCCAGTGAAGTCCACTATATGGAGAAAAATCCTGGAATGTTTTCCTCAAAAACCTTCATTTCTTTTCCACTGAAAAAAGAAAGACATGAACATCTTGGATGACATGTGGGTGAGTGAATTATCAGGAAATTTTCATTCTTAAGTGAACTAATCCTTTAAACAACGAACAGTAAAATCAAGTGTTGCAAAACTACATGAATTCTGTCAAATTTAAACACATTGAATTGAAAGGATAATCTATCTTTTATATGATTTAACTGAATGTGACTAGGCAATAAGCATATTTCCGTCTTGCATTTTCAACATATTAGGCATAGGAATAAGACTGAATGAAAATCAAAATGTTTTTTTGCAAATTCAAATTGACCACTGTATAAACCACTGTCTTATTCTGACTCTTTTACTGTTACTTTCTTATTCTTTCTTTTACTTTATTCCTCTAAATCCATTTAAATCCTCTATTTATTTAATTCCTTTAAATAAGAGGAGCATTACCATTGAGGTCTTTCATTTAAAATAGTCAGTCCCCCAATGTTCAAGACATGGTTACGGCTTTGGTGTTGTCGGATTACATTCTGTGCTAATCACCGTCAGTGCTAATGCTAAAACTGACACCAACGATACTAATAAGCTAAAACAGAAAACAGTCAAATGTCATTTACAGTAATTGTGTTCATACATCTGCTGGTTTCTAGTCTTTTATTGTGTCACATTCGCTTCTGTTGCTCTTTATGAGTCTTTGTCTTTTATTGTGTGTTTTTATTTTCCCCTGTGAGTTTCAGTGAAGATCTGTTTGTTTGTACATTAATGAGCTCATAATGAAGATCTGCAGACTGTAAAGCACCGCCACAGATCACCATAACCTGTGAAACTCGAACCATCAGCCCTATGAATGCTTCATCATCACTGCACTGCTCCTGCTGGCACCAGCGTGAGCTTCTGCTTCTGGTGACTGACGCTCCAGGCTCACGTCAGCTTTTACTGCGGTGTGAAATTTCCCACACGGAGAATCACTGTGTCCGTCTAGAGACTGATGTCTATTAATAATCCCTTCGGAATAATTACACACACACACACCTGTGTGCTTCTCTCTCTGTGTGTATGTGTGTGTGTGTGTGTGAGCTTTGCTGCAACTGTGTGTAACTGTAGTAACTGTTCATTTCGATAAGGGAGGCTTAAACTGGACAGAATAAAGGGTTGTATAGCTGACCGCCAGCAGCAGCACTGTGGGATTTATTTGTGTGTGTGTGTGTGTGTGTGTGTGGCATTTCTGCCTGTAGAGGAAAACTCGAAGTAATCCTATTTGTCAAGATCACAGGTATGAAGTGAGCCGCCACCTGACCTGTGTATGAGTGTGTGTGTGTGTGTGTGTGTGTGTGTGTGTGTCAGCCCTTCATGTCTCTCTGTGAAGTCTGAAGTGTTTGTCATCAGTGAGTAAATGTTAGTTTAACATCACAGATGTGATGACAGGCATCTTTTCCATGTTAATCAGAGTTTTTGACTCGACGTTTGGAATGTTTCTATTTCTGCGAGGTCACGGCTGAACAAGAACATACAAACTGTGTCCGATGACAGTGATGATCTCAGGTACATGTGCTTTCTATAATCCTAAAATGGTTTAGTTCGAGTTTGAGTATTATTGTGTGTGGCTTTATAACAATAAAAGCTAGAATGGATCATAAATGAAACCAAAATGTCCAAATTGTGAACCGAAAAGCTGTATCCATGACTGAATGTTCAAAACGTCCAGTTTTTTTAATGTTTTAAAAACGTTTTTTCTAGGTTATGTGAATGTTAAGGGAACATTCCTTTTCATCATTCTTCAAACATTATTTGAATGTTACTTTTGAATGTCCTGAATTCTGAGATCGCAATAGACGTGAAGGACTATAATGCTTTAAGAGCTCGCTCAGGTACTGGGGAGATAAACCATTTAGTGCTTTGTAAGTAATTAGCAAGATTTTAAAATCTATACGATGTTTAACAGGAAGCCAATGCAGTGTTGACAGAACTGGGCTAATATGGTCATACTTCCTAGTTCTAGTAAGAACTCTAGCTGCTGCATTTTGGACGAGCTGTAGTTTATTTATCAGGCGAGCGGAACAACCACCCAGTAGAGCGTTACAGTAATCTAGCCTTGAGGTCATGAACGCATGAACTAACTGTTCTGCATTTTTCATTGAGAGCATATGTCGTAGTTTAGATATATTTTTAAGATGGAAGAATGCGGTTTTACAGATGCTAGAAACATGGCCTTCAAATGAAAGATTGGTATCAAAGAGCACACCCAGGTTCCTAACTGACGACGAAGAAGTTTTTGAACTTTTATACATGCAATTTCTGAGTGAAAATTGTTTCAAAGTAAATCTTTCAGCAGGTTGTTTTCAGCTGTAGTGTTTATTACAGGATGGAGTGGCGTCTCTTCAGCACACCTGCATGTACCTGATGTGTGTGATGATATCTGAAGATTATTCCAGTGTAAGTTGCTCAGATGATGAAGCTGAATTCTTACTTTTGTACACAAGCTCACAGTAATATTTCTATCAGGACTGCGCTGCTGACGGCACTCATGTAATAAAACTGATACTGTCGAGAGATTCACACTCTAAGGAAAACCCATAAAAATACATCCCAATGTACCGTGCCAATATAACGGTGTTTTACCCGTATTTTGAATTACTCGTTTCATTGTATTGTGTTTTAGGGTTGAAGGAAATGCCTGTAAACGTTTTGTTCAGTTTTTCTACAGTATGCATTTGTATCTTCGTATTTTTTGTACCGTGTTTACCATAGTGCTGCTGGTGTGTGTCGACGGTGGATGGATCATGTGATGTGTGTTTCAGGATCAGTGTGAAGCTCTAACAGTGTTTCAGAGCAGATGAAGGATTCGTTCAGACTGTCAGCATCTGCGCATCTATTTCAGTTTTAGCAGCTTTTCACACGTTCCTGTCGTTAGTTCAGACCTCCATTCTGCTGCGAACACAACGAGTGTGTGTGTGTGTGTGTGTGTCTAAAGGAGCAGAGCAAACGGTCTCTCTTTCATGACATGTTGGTGTCGGTATTGTGTGAATCCTGAGATTCTTCTGGCGTTTCTCTGTTAATTAAAAGCATCACATGAGCAGTTGATAAAAGACTCGTTCTGATATTTATATAAATTGCTGTGTTACTGAGGTGTGATTGACGGTTTGATTAAAGAGGGAGACGGTGAACGCTCACTTCATCCAGTTCAGCGTTTCCCCTAATTAACGGCAGGCATCTGGATCTCCGAGGCCTCCAGAGCCATTTGCCGGAGCTTTTAACACGCGTGTGAAGCGTGTTGTGTGTAAACTACTTAAGATGGAGGACAGATGGAATTCATTAATGCAGAATTTGCAAATGAAGCAGCATAAAAGTTGCTGCCAATTATTTCCACTCAGAGACTTTCTCTCTGTCACGCTCTTCTGAGGAGGCGGCGGTACAAACACACACACACTTCAGGATCTGTGTGTGTATCCACCTTCATTTCTGCACTGCAGTCGTGAACGTTCCTCCAGTGTCACTGCTGAGCTCAAACATACAGTGAACTGTGAGCAGAGCCACAGAACCTCCACCGATCAATCACATGATCAATCGCGTGTAAATAACCAGTGGTGGATAAAGTACTCGAAAGCCATACTTGAGTAAAAGTATAGATATCTTACCAGAAAATGACTTTGGTAGAAGTTAAAGTCACTGTTTAGAATATTATTGGAGTAAATTTATGTGATATTTTTTGTACTCAAGTATGAAAAGTACAAGTAAATGTAAAATACAAAAAGAGCAAAAAATATTATTAAAAATTGTTCTATACACAGTTTGAGCAGCAAGATTGTGTTCAGCTTTAACTCTCTTACATTTTGTTTTCTTTGAATTAAAAAAATGGCAAAATGTTTATTGTAAGTTTTAAATATAAAAAATACTAATATATATTAATTATACATTGATCATTCATGTTAATTCATAGTGCATTATAACTACTGTAAGAGACAACTTTAAAATGTTAAAATGTTAAAATTAACAATGAACAATACTTTTATTAACCTTATTTAATGTTACAAATGGACTCTTATTTTAAAGTGTTACTATTTCATATAAATCCAAACAGTCATGCTTAAAAATTACCATCTTTACACACAAAGGCATAGCATGGGTCTATTATTTGTATACTTGTACACATTATTTGGCTCTAGTTTAGAAAACTTATCAAAATATGTGTTATTGTGCCGATAAAAAAAAAGAACTGAAATCGAATACATTTCTGATTTATGTTTCTGTCGCTGCATGATGAGGATACAGTTTAAATATGCAACTTTGCTGGATAACGAATGCATAACAGCGAACAAATGGATATAAACTAATGCAAATGAATGGTAACAAATGTGTTTTTGTCACATTGTTTTAAACCGCTTGAGGCACTACTAATGTTAGGCTCCTCTCAGCCTCGACGGCAAACATACTGCTGTTCTCCACTAATGCAGCATCTAGTCAACAAACTAATTACTTGATAATGATATGAAAACATGTACTGTAGTGTACACTGTATAACACACCGTTTTGTTGTCTATGTTTTAAATCTGTTTTTGAAATGTCCCGCTCTGTGCAGCGCGCAGCCTCACGTCACGTGTCAAAACAAACTCTTCGAGGCATCAATGACAGTTTTTATTTCGCCTCTAGAGGTCGCTCTCGTACTCTATAATGACAGCACACTCTTCTCAGCCGCTCCAGCAACGGACGCAACCCGGAAAATGAAATGAATCGCGGCTGTGCGAGCACTTGTTTGCACATGCTTGCTTGCAGTCTGTGTTCTTCCTACTTTATTTTGTAGTAAGTAACGAAAATGCTTTGGGAAAATGTATTGGAGTAAAAGTATACATTTTATTTAGGAAAAAAGTTGACAGAAATATAAAAACTCAAGTAAAGTACAGATTCTCCCAAAAAATACTCAAGTACTGTAACAAAGTATTATTACTTCCTTACATTACACCACTGGAAATAACAGTGTTCACACACAGTAATGATCATGATCTCTGCAGACACACAGTCCTGTTTTTGTAGTTTCTCTGGCCACTTCATTTTCCCTCCTGTCTGAAATAAAATAGTTTCAGTCACAGATTTACTTGTAAAAATATCGATGTTCAGAACAGGGAGGCTTTATTTACGTAACTCGTTAAACTACATTTACAAAAAAAGACAAGTAAACAGTCAGTAATAAAATAAAAACAAATAAACAAATTGCAAACAATAGCACAGATAAATACAACAGAATAAAGAGACAAATGAAATAAACATGGCTTTAAGTTTTTCAGGTAGATCTAACAGTATATTCAGGTAAGAAATTCTGGTCATATAATTAGAATATCATCAAAAGTTGATTTATTTCACTAATTCCATTCAAAAGTGAAACTTGTATATTATATTCATTCATTACACACAGACTGATATATTTCAAATGTTTCTTTCTTTTAATTTTGATCATTATAACTGACAACTAAGAAAAATCCCAAATTCAGTATCTCAGAAAATTAGAATATTGTGAAAAGGTTCAGTATTGAAGATACCTGGTGCCACACTCTAATCAGCTAATTAATTCAAAACACCTGCAAAGGCCTTTAAATGGTCTCTCAGTCTAGTTCTGTAGGCTACACAATCATGGGGAAGACTGCTGACTTGACAGTTGTCCAAAAGACGACCATTGACACCTTGCACAAGGAGGGCAAGACACAAAAGGTCATTGCAAAAGAGGCTGGCTGTTCACAGAGCTCTGTGTCCAAGCACATTAATAGAGAGGCGAAGGGAAGGAAAAGATGTGGTAGAAAAAGTGTACAAGCAATAGGGATAACCGCACCCTGGAGAGGATTGTGAAACAAAACCCATTCAAAAATGTGGGGGAGAGTCACAAAGAGTGGACTGCAGCTGGAGTCAGTGCTTCAAGAACCACTACGCACAGACGTATGCAAGACATGGGTTTCAGCTGTCGCATTCCTTGTGTCAAGCCACTCTTGAACAACAGACAGCGTCAGAAGCGCCTCGCCTGGGCTAAAGACAAAAAGGACTGGACTGCTGCTGAGTGGTCCAAAGTTATGTTCTCTGATGAAAGTAAATTTTGCATTTCCTTTGGAAATCAGGGTCCCAGAGTCTGGAGGAAGAGAGGAGAGGCACACAATCCACGTTGCTTGAGGTCCAGTGTAAAGTTTCCACAGTCAGTGATGGTTTGGGGTGCCATGTCATCTGCTGGTGTTGGTCCACTGTGTTTTCTGAGGTCCAAGGTCAACGCAGCCGTATACCAGGAAGTTTTAGAGCACTTCATGCTTCCTGCTGCTGACCAACTTTATGGAGATGCAGATTTCATTTTCCAACAGGACTTGGCACCTGCACACAGTGCCAAAGCTACCAGTACCTGGTTTAAGGACCATGGTATCCCTGTTCTTAATTGGCCAGCAAACTCGCCTGACCTTAACCCCATAGAAAAAATCTATGGGGTATTGTGAAGAGGAAGATGTGATATGCCAGACCCAACAATGCAGAAGAGTTGAAGGCCACTATCAGAGCAACCTGGGCTCTTATAACACCTGAGCAGTGCCACAGACTGATCGACTCCATGCCACGCCGCATTGCTGCAGTAATTCAGGCAAAAGGAGCCTCAACTAAGTATTGAGTGCTGTACATGCTCATACTTTTCATGTTCATACTTTTCAGTTGGCCAAGATTTCTAAAAATCCTTTCTTTGTATTGGTCTTAAGTAATATTCTAATTTTCTGAGATACTGAATTTGGGATTTTCCTTAGTTGTCAGTTATAATGATCAAAATTAAAAGAAAGAAACATTTGAAATATATCAGTCTGTGTGTAATGAATGAATATAATATACAAGTTTCACTTTTTGAATGGAATTAGTGAAATAAATCAACTTTTGATGATATTCTAATTATATGACCAGCACCTGTATATTCAGGTAAGAAATACTACAGAAATAAAGTAATCACTTAAAATAAAACTGGATAGTCTTTATTGTAAAAATTAAATACAGATTAATGCTTACAATTAGAGTTACAAAAGTTATTCAGTCAAGAGCAGAGAGTGATTTTCTCTTTGTCTTTTGTTCTCTGATTAACATGAGGTTTATTAGGCTGCTGTCACTTTAAGAGTTTATGCACAGATCAATACACTGTTCACCCGGAGCGAACGAGACGAGTGAGTGAGAGGAGGCGGGTGTGTGTCACTTCACCGTCAGAGAGAAGACAGATCGAGAACACACAACTGGTATCGGTGTATCAATACTGAAGAAAAGGAGTATTGGAACCGTTTCAGTATCGATACATAAACACTTCCCCTTACAATTCGATCAAAATTTCATTCGGATGGAGCTCAGTCTGATCCATTGAGGTGTTTACATGAAGGCTTTTCAGTCGGATTGAGCCATCAGTCCGATTACTAACTGATTATTTGAGTGCATGTATACGAAGTTTGTGTTTAAACCTGGCTGAGATCATCTCAGATCATCTCAGACTGTTGCAGATTGTCTCAGATTATATCAGATTGTCTCATATTGTCTTAGACCATCTCAGATCATCTCAGATTGTCTCAGATAATCTAAGATTGTCTCAGATCATCTCAGACCATCTCAGATAGTCTCAGATCATTTCAGATTGTCTCAGACCATCTCAGTCTCGGATAATCTCAGATCGTTTAAGACAATCTCAGATCATCTCTCACGCTCTTGATTGGGGCGAAATGCAGATCTGATGGTGTGTATTGATTGATTTGAGCCATGTTTATGTTGTGTGTGTGTGCAGGTGTGTATGAATAAAGCATGAAGTGAGTTTGACAGGAGCGCCGGCAGCAGATAAAGCAGAGATGGCATCTGTTATGAGCGGCCGCTACCAACACATTTCCAGTGACAGTTCAATCTCACAGCACACATTTTTCATGAAGTGCTCTGTATAGATGAGGACATTAGCAAACGCCTGAGACAGATGTTCTCGTTTCTGACCGACGTATTGGAAACGTTTGTTACCGGCGTCTCCGTGTTCCTCCCTGATATGAGCCGACGAAGCTAAATGTTAATGCATTCAGAGAATCTAGTTAGAATCTGAAGAGCTTCACGTCTCAATGAGTGAAATTCCACAGCCTTGAGATTCCAGCCGTATTTAACCGAGTCCTCCATTATCTCTATTAACCCGGTTTTATCCGGTGAATATGTCGACCAGCTGTCTGGTAAGATCTCTGATCGTAACCCCTGATCCCGTGCCGAGCCCTATATCTTCTCTTATCTCTCTGTAATCTCTGCACAATTAGGAGTCCCGCTCCGTGTTCTGCTCCGCAGCGATTGTCAGTCAAAATGAAGCGTTTCTCAAGTACATAATTGAGGAAAGTAAAGCGCTAAGCTCCACCATTAGCCTCGCTGCGGCCAGCGGCCTGTGAAATAGGCTCCACTTCATGGCGCTTCCACATCCATCTGGCCTCCGAGGATCCGCCGCACGCTTTACGCCTCTCCGATATAACATCTGGCCGTTCGGTTCCGCTCCGGGTGTTTCCTGCAGCTTTAGACCCACAAACACCAGTTTCTGAGGTTTGCAGTGTATTGGAAACTTCCAGTAGCATCTCTGTGATTGAGCGTTTACACACTCTGTTGTTCAGGAGAAAATGCCTGATTGTTGCCCTTCTGTATGGATTGGTGCTGAACGCCGTGTTTCCATGGCAACAACATGATTTGAGCATTCAGTGCAGAATAATGCAGCGGCGTTCAGTTATTAGAGCGTTTGCGTCTCTCCATACACGATCAGCAGCACTAAATGAGGCTCTTCACTGATGTGAGCGTTTGTCTGTCGTCAATGAGACTCATGAGCTTCTACTTGTGTTTAATTACAGTGATCAGTGATGTGTGTGTGTGTGAGTCTCTTCTCTGATAACGAGGGCGGGGCAACCTGTCACTCACATGAGATCCACCAATAGCAAATCACAACCATCCAATCAATTCCCCACAGACAAAATCAAGCCCCGCCCTACATTTGTTCTTGTTTGAGAAGCGTTTCACTCAGATATACGACACAATAGAGAAGAAAAGACCAGCGCAACTTCCCTTTCATGATAACTTTAAATGAAATGAAAAAATGTAATCTTTTTGTAAAGTGTTACCAAATCTCCTAATCTGACTTCTGACCCTTAAACCAACCCATCACAGAAACCTGTGCAAAACATTAGATTCAAATAGAAACGTGATTTGGCTGATTTATGAGCATTTTTAGCATGTAAAATGTCCTCATAAGTCAGTTGTCATGGTATTTCGTTTATATTAGTGAGGACATTTGTCCCTCACAAGTACACACAGGAAATGATTTGAGAAATCACACACACACACACACACACACACTGGTGATTCCATCATCTTCTCCCTGCAGATGAGCTCATGCTAATGCTTCAGATCTGCAGGGCGTCTGTCATTCATTCAGAGCGATAACACCCTCACTGTAGCAACACCCGCCGCCCGCCCGCACACCATCTGCACATTAAGTCATTTTACCTGCGGCGTCGCATTTCAGAGAAAAGAGATGTGCAGAGACCTCGACTGAAATGAAAGGCATCGCTCAGTGCAGCTGACAGCAGAGCAGCCCGTGACGTGCAGCGGGAACACGCACACTCACACACTCGCACACACACACTCACACATAGACTCTCACACTCGCACACACACATTCACACTCACACATACACACTCTCTTCACACTCACACATTCTCTCACACTCACACACACACTCACACATAGACTCTCACACTCGCACACACACATTCACACTCACACATACACACTCTCTTCACACTCACACATTCTCTCACACTCACACACACACTCACAAGGACAGACCAGATTTAACGGCCGTCCGTCAGTGAAGTCGTAATCTCCCAGCGGAACAGAAGCGGAGCAGGATTCTCTGTTAGAACGCTGGAATCTGGTTCCTCGAGTGCAGGTGCTTTCAGACGCTTCTTACATCAGATCAGACGGCGCAGGGCCACTGGAGCTACCGCACAGATGCCTGATGGGTAATCGATATTTTCGACCTTCTCTCTGTGTCTGTAGGGCGTTTGGAGCTGAACACATCTAGTTTTAATGGCGAAACCTCAGAGGAGATGGGGAGGAAATTCATGCTGCGGATCGTTAGTTTGACATGTTCAAGTTAGTGATGTCAACTAAACATCAGTTCACTACACCAGTGCTGATCTGTTTCTGTGAAAATCACCTTTGTGTCTCTGTCATCTTCTGCTCTGTAGATGTGCGGCATTAGTTTACTATTTATATACTATTATAGCATTTATTCATATTTTAAATTTCAGTTGTGTGTGTGTTTTTGCTTTGTGCTTTTGTCATTTCTATGTAGCTTTAATGAATTATTATTTCCGTTTTCTTGTTTGTTTTAGTTAGTTGCCAAACCTCTGAAAAATAAAGGTTCCAAAAGCGGGTTTTCACAGTGATGCCATGATGTGATGATAGAAGAACTTGATTCCTCAAAGAACCTTCAGTGATCAGTTCTTAAAAGAACCATTTTGTCTTAGTGTGAAGAAACTTTTTACACTATAAAGAACCTTTTGTGAAATGGAAAGAGTTCATTTCTTCATGGAAACATCGATGCCAATAAAGAAGCTTTATTTTTAAAAATTAAAAGTGAAACGTTCTCAGAACTTTAGCTAATGTTCTGGCAAGATTCTCTCAAAGTTATGAACAAACATTCTTCCAGTAATATTAATAGAACATTCTTTCAGAGTTGTCTGGTCTTTAATAATGTTCTCAAAATCGTTAATAGAATGTTTTTTCAGACACATTTTAGTTGGATGTTCGTCTAACGTTTTTTAAATGTTACTACTTGTTTCAGAACGTCCAGAGAACATTCAAAAGTAACGTTCACATAATGTTTGAGGAATGATACAATTGGAATGTTTCCTTAACGTTCACATAACCTAGAAGAAAACTGGATGTTACCAAAAAAATACATGAACATGTTTTTGTTAACTGGGAAGGCAACATTTATTTAAGTTATTTAAGTTTTTCATCTAATATTTGAAAACGACTCTATTTCAGTTACCGAAAGTGAGTTTGAGTGTTAGTTTTCGGTCATAATAACCGCGCTGTGCAGCAGGTGAAAGTGGAGATTGACTGAAGAAGCTGGAGAAAGTTCTGGTTCAGGCCTGTCAGTGCTGTTCTCGTCCGTCCGTCTGTGTCTGTGTTAATAATTCAGTGTCTGCTAGGCAGGAAGTGCTCAAACTTCAGAATGAGGCACGTCCGTCACTCACCGTGTGACATCAGCACTTGATACGTGTTTCGGTGTAACTGATGAAATCCTGCAGTCTTGAGAATAACTACAGCAGAAACTGCAGCTCACGTTCAGCTCCAGTGGAGAATCTAAATAATGCTTTACGATGTATAATTAGATGAATAACGTTCCTCAGTGTGTGAGAGTGAAATCATGGACGTCTGTGAGGCTGATGTTGTTCCTCAGACACTTACACTGCAGCACTTACTGTTTTCTGTGTTCTTCGTTATTGATCAAGCAAAGAGCAAAACTGTCCTTGACAAAAGCAGTGTGTCTGTAGTCCAGAAAACAGAAGAGAATCAAACCCACTAGCAGCTCGACATCAGCAGAAACATGAAGAACAGACATAAAGTGACAAAATTCATCACCATCTTCATCTGCCTGAAACCATCTTTCAAGTCAGCTCTATTTCTACAGCGCTTTATACAGTACAGATCGTTTCAGAGCAGCTTCACAGTGATAAACAGGAAAATAACATCTGTAAAGGACATTATCCAGCTCAGTTGAGTTCAGTTTCGTTCTGATGATGGAGTCATTAGTGTAGGAGCAGATCCAGTGTTGACATGCAGTCGCTGCTCTGAAACACAGGCAACAACAAATTCCATTATCGATTAGTCATGTCTGTGTAACAAACCGCCGCAGTGACGAAACACACATTTCTATGGGGAAACAAACTCAGAGAGTCATAAGCGGTTTCGTGTCAGTCGATCTGTCAGTTGCGCACACTGTTTTTCTCAGAGAATCACTTGTGTTCGATTGTTATGTTCTTATGTGTAATTCACTCCAGTATTTCCATTCTGCACAAAAGTTCTTCCTGACAGCAAGAGTCTTGAAGATGACTTTAATGATGAGTTTGCGTTAACACAGCTGACAGAGACTGAAACGTTCTTTCAGTGACATTAAAACGTTCGTTCAGAGTTATCTGGTCTTTAATAATGTTCTCAAAACGTTAACACAAAAACATTATTTATACGTCGTTCATAGGCATTTCTTTTCCTGAAATGTTTCAGTTGGACGTTCATCTAACGTGTTTTAAATGTTACTGCTTGTTTCAGAACGTTCAGAGAACAATCAAAAGTAACATTCTCACAATGATTGAAGAATGATAAAATGGAATGTTCCATTAAAAACTGAAAAAAAATTGGATGTAACATTCAGAAATAACATTTTCATAGCGGTCTTAAAACATGTTTTTGTTATCTGTGTATTTAGTATGGAGCCCCGCACATGACGTGTGAAAAAAAGAAAACCAAGCGCATGATTTACTAATTCGATCCGTCGATTTACTAAATAGTGCACACGATTTACTATTTCGTTCCCTCGATTTGCTTAATATGCCTACTATTTTTTTCCTTCATGTCATGTGTGGGGCTCCGTAGTTTAGCTTTTAAATGGACAATATTTAAAAGAAATCTTAACTCAAGTAGTGATCTTTTATTGCGATTATAACATATCATTGAATATAGTCATCTTTTACATTTACAGGACAGTGTTATTATGATCAGACCAGATTATTATTATGTTTCTGCTTTTGTTTATTTCTTTGTCATCATTTATAATTCATTCATTTAAAGTCATCATGAAAGGGAAGTTGCGCTGGTCTTTTCTTCTCTATTGTGTCGTATATCTGAGTGAAATGCTTCTCAAACAAGAACAAATGTAGGGCGGGGCTTGATTTTGTCTGTGGGGAATTGATTGGATGGTTGTGGTTTGCTATTGGTGGATCTCATGTGAGTGACAGGTTGCCCCGCCCTCATCATCAGAGAAGAGAAGAGATGCTGCAAGAGGGAGGAGAAGATATTCTGATTCAAGATTATGAATTTAACACAATAATGATGTGCACCGATAAATCATTTAGAATAAACACTGCAATATTTCATAATAAATGAGAATTGCCCATCTTAATTTGATGTTGAATTTAAACTGCCCTGCTGTAAACACACAGACATTTAACCTGTTCAGCATCAAGTAACTAGTCGTGTTTTCTGTTTTCTGTGTCCACATGTACTGTAACTGTACGAGTGTCAGTCGTTCATGTCTTAATGAAGTGTTTGTTCAGTGTGAATCATGGCTCATGAGCAGCTGGTCTGGACTCACTTGAGTCTGCTTTAAAATAGCTTCATCTCTGTGTGTGTGTGTGTGTGGTCAGATTTTGTTTAAACTGAGACTGAGCTGATTAAACTCATACAGATACTGCAGCTCTGTCTGTCCGTCCGTCCGTCTGTCTCTCTCTGCCTCAGCAAATCTCCTGTCTGTCTCATTAGTGTCTGACACACTGACTCCCTCAGGCAAGCCCACAGCGAGTGTCCGTCTCTCACACACACACACACACACACACACACAGCCTGTCAGACAGACAGCAGCGTTGGTGAAGAGAGAGACAGACAGGTGCAGTTGTCTGACAGCTGCTGGTTAACAGACTCTCTCAGCGGTTTAATTGGAGGAAACTCAGTGTGAGCGTGTGACCGTCAGCCTGTCGCTCTCTCTTTGAACATGCGCTCGTGAAAGCCTCATCTGTAGTGCTTCACATCCACGAATGAGCACCAATGAAAAGGTGTTTCTTCTGTACAGCCACTGAGTTTGTGTCATATCTGATGAAGTTTGCATCATTGATTCTGTTATTTAGCTGTGGAAATAAATGTAATTGGCTCACGTCACGTATAAGATCATAACCTGAACCCGTCTGTCTCTCTGTCAGGTGTTATGTGGATGACAAGGTGTCTAAGGTGGCCTGGTTAAACCGCTCGAACATCATCTTCGCGGGCGAGGACAAGTGGTCTCTGGACCCGCGGGTGGAGCTGGTGACGCAGGGTCAGCTGGAGTACAGTCTGAGGATCCAGAAGGTGGACGTGTTCGACGAGGGCCCGTACACCTGCTCCATCCAAACCAAACAGCAGCCCAAGACCTCGCAGGTGTATCTCATCGTTCAAGGTGAGTGCTGCATGATTGACAGGCTGTCAGACCAATGACAGCTCATCATTTGTTAATCCCTCTCCCACTCGCTCCCGTCAGCGCTGCCGTCGCTTCCAGATCAGATTAGGTGGTTGTGTGGGTGGGCGATATGGCACAAATACATCACGATTCTTTTTTTTAATCAGTTATTAAACAACTTCAATTGTAGCTAGGGTCATTCCATGTCAAATCAACCAGAGGTCCCCGGCTTAAATTTTTGATTTTGTTCATATTTTTTCTGTGTAAAGACAAATATAAATAGTGATGAAAGCCAAAATATGAAATGTCACAGATGTATATTTACTGAGTAATCCACTATTTTGTAGAGGGGGTCAAAGTGACCATTTTCACCTGAGATTTGGAGCAAATTAGAGGAGTGAAAAATGACTTCATAAAGATGTCAGCATCATTATTTTATTTTCACACACAGATTGGTAGATCTATTAGTAAAATCTGTTGACTTTATCAATCTTTGTTTCATTATATGCCAACAGTGACAGTTCAAAAATGGCAAAAAGCACTTCTTGTGTTTTTGCCTCAAGATTGCATGTCTGTAACTCAAGAAATATTCAAGATATCTTAATATCCTTCTAGATTCTCATTCTTAATAAACTTTTCTTTTGTAATCTTCATTTTCAAGGCTCTATATAGTTCAGTCCCATAGATATGGAGATCTCAAAGCAGCTCCATGTTCAAATTGTTGAATTTGACCCATTTTCAGTGATTGAAAACCAAATGTAGGTAACTTTTTAAACAGCTGATAGTTGTGTTTTAAAGAAGAATATCTGAAGAATCAATAACACTGAAACTAGAAATGAATCTTGTTTCCCTCTATCAAAACAATTGAACACAACACACCTCTCTGAGTGCCAAAAACAAACATTTTTCTGAAGTTTACATGTCTTTAATTCAAGAAGTGTTAAAGATATCTTAATATCATTTTAGATTCTTGTTCTTATGAAACTTTTCTTCTGTAATCTTCATTTTTAAGGCTCTATATGGTTCAATCTCATAGATATAGGGATGTCAGTGCGGTAACGTGTAGTTATGATACTGCGTTTATGAACTCTTGGTAGCTTCAGAAGCTGTTAAAATGAACAAAATCCCATCGTCAAAATATCCCTAAAACTGATTCAAATAGAGATTCTTATAGATAAGTTAATGTGCCTCAGCTTGACACAACAAGCTGGAAACAACATACATTTCTAGTTTAAACATTGTTTATTCTTCAGATATTCCTCTTTAAAAGAAAAAAGTATCAGCTGTGTGCAAAGTGAACCACATTTGGATTTCGATCACTGAAAATGGGTAATATGGACATGGAGCTGCTTTGAGATCCTCATATCTATGAGACTGAACTATATAGGGTCTTAAAAATGAAGATACTAAAAGGAAAGCTTGTTAAGAACCAGAATCTAAAAGGATATTAAGATATCTTAGACATGCAAACTTGAGGCAAAAAACACAAGTGCTTTTGTTCCATTTTTGAACTGTCACTGTTGGCATATAATGAAACAAAGATTGATAAAGTCAACAGATTTCACTAATAGATCTACCAATCTCTGTGTAGAAATAAAATAATGATGCTGCCATCTTTATAAAGTCATTTTGACACCCCTGTAATTTGGCTCCAAATCTCAGCTGAAAATGGTCATTTTGACCCCCTCTACAAAATAGTGGATTATTCAGTAAATATACATCTGTGACATTTCATATTTTGGCTTTTATCACTATTTATGTTTGTCTTTACACAGAAAAAATATGAACAAAATCAAAAATTTGAGCCGGGGAAGTTTCTGAAATTTGGTTGATCTGACACACAATGACCCAATATTCAGATCAGATTAGTTCAAGTTTTGTTCTCATCTGATAGCGTCAGTGCAGTCGAATCAGTAATGACTGAATATGAAGTATGACAGAGACGTTTGAATGGCTGATGATCTAATATCGTCATATCACACAGAATAGTGTGTGTTGGTGTTTGAGTGTTGTTGACTCCGGTAAGAGTCGTCATGTCTCTGTTATCTGTTTCTCATGTCGACGCTCTCGTCACACTCTGCTAATTACTGCGAGGTCGTACGCAACGAGGGACGATCTGTAACTGCAGTTGTTATTTAATCCATAGACGTGTGAACATGTCGGCCGTTTGTTTGGCTCTCCTTAATTACCCAGCGTTAATTTCACTCTCGCTGCTCTGCCTCCGCTGACGAGAATGTCTTAGAGTCTGGACAGAAATACTCTCACAAGACTGATTATTTACTGTATAAGAGTTATATCACCCCCGTTCACAAAGTCTTGATGTTGTTTTTGTGCTTTACTAGAGCAGGTTGATTATTTTCCTCATGTTCTCCATTGTTGCAGCTCCTCTCTTCCCAGTCTGTCAGTAACGCTCTGTTTAGTTCCTGTCTCTATGAAGCCCCTCCTTCTGAAAAGCACAATGTGCTCTGATTGGTCGGCTGGAGCGGTGTGTTGTGATTGGTGTTTGGGAAATGTCCCGCCCCTTACCATAACGGCAGTTTCAACACACTACTAACTCAACCAGGCCCCGCCCCTTTATTCTGCGTATGAATTATTTAAATGAGGAATATTGTGAAGAAAACTCAAGATGGAAGTGTTTTTCATGTCCTCTTTAAACGTGTATTTCTGCATGAGAGTGTTCAGAAAGTATATTCAGTATGCAGTATGTACTGCAGATGCTCTGTGTGTGTGAAACACTGGGATGATGTACTGCGATTATCATAATGCATGCATGAGATGCTGTATCCCACAATGCAGTGCTCTCGGCTTGGCTTCTGAGCGTTTGACTGCAGGTTCCAGTGTTTAGTTTCTCTGATAACATGATGTTCATGTCAGATGTTCAGATGGCGTTCATGTTCACTGTTTTTGGCAGAGCTCAGGCCGGATTTATTCCCGCCGCCTCACGGGAGCAGAAGAACGCCCATTCTTGTTTCCATGCAGGAACATGTTCATTAGTCTTTTGTATTGTGTGCTGCAGTTTTGTTTTTGCAAAATCATAAATCTTTATACAATTAGAGAAGATCCACTTGGCTGTGCAAGTTTCCCTCAAGATTAATACGAGCAGCTCTGAATAAAGGACGCCTCCTGACAAAATAAATTACAGCCGAACGTTGTTCATCTTCAGCATCGATCAGACTCGAGGTTTATTGTTCTGCTTCAGACAGGAAGTGTTCGCGCTGACGATCCTCAGCGTGTGACGAGGGTTCGAGCTGCTTCTGATTGTTCATGATGAATCATCAGTATAAATTCACTGTATGATCATGTAATAACTATAATAACACTGTGTTGACTTTAGATTTATTGTAAAATATGTGTTTGCAGAATATTCATAGTGTGTAAGTGAACATAAGAACATAAACGACTTTGAGTGACGCATCATTCGCACTGCTTTATGGGATTGGGCGTCACTCATAAGCTCTTTTGCCTCATTTTTTTGTTTCCATGGTAACAGCGCTTTCTATGATTGTTTGGTCTGTGTTCAGGATTGTGGGTAGTGTTGTTGTGAACTGATGTTAGTAGTGTGTGTGTGTGTGTGTGTGTGTGATCAGAAGACCCACAAAGTACGAAAGATACAGAATCTTTGACTTGTTTTAACTTGTTTGTTCTGTGACGGGTAGGTTTAGGGATAGTGTAGGGAAGGGCCGTACTATAGTGACTTTTAAGATGTTGTCTTTGTTGGGTCTGACTAAAGGACACGCAATGCCATAAATTCCTCATCTTACTATCTTAGTGGGGTTATTTGGACCCCACAAAGTAATATAAACAAGGGTGTGTGTGTGTGTGTGTGTAGTTATGAGGCTATTCTTGTCAGCTTGGAGAAACATGTATTTCTGTTAGAGATTTTCTTGTCAGTCCTGCTGCAACTACAATTCCAATTTCATGCGTGTTAGAGAGAAAGACAGAGACGCTGTGAGGAGAGAGAGAGTGTTTTAAGAAAGACAACAGTGATTGGTTAAGGAGAACACAGAGAGAGTGGAGAGCGGAGCCACTGCTGTGAGGAACAGAGTCAATCTGCCACCTAGTGAACATCATTTATCAGACACTGACGACTGTCCATTTATAAACCTACAGTCGGACGGCGTGAGGTCTTCATCTCATCCTGAAGAGCTCCGAGCTCTCGTACCGCCGGATGCTTTAATGACCTCGCATTCAACATTCTGTTTTTTCCCAGCAGTCATATTATATAATGTCAGTCCACTGTACCTTCAGCACAAAGCACTCTGTGTTTCCTGGTTTGCATAATTCCTTTATTGAACTCCTCCCTCAGACCGACGGGGGAGGGTCCTGGGCGGAGTTTACGATAGAAGGGGCGGAGTCTGGGATTCGAGCGGATTTCATCAGAAACATGATGACAGCGACGGAACGAGTGCGGATGAATCAGTCTCTCTCTGATTTATCACAGGTTTGCTTTGCTGAAGCTGCAGCTCTGAGTTTGTTTCAGTCTCACAGTAAATCAAGAAAATGACAAAGAGCGTCACTAAAAGGCGCGCGGGTTTGATGAAGATGTGGGATTGTGTGCGCATTGATCAGACGTGTGTTGGGATAATGGATGAGTGTGTCTGCGGCCCGTAACAGATGATGTGTGTGAGGTATTTCCACATGCGTTTGCCTTTATTGATGCTCTGCAGCATCCGCATTAAACACAGAGTTTATTATGAGCGCGTGTGTCACGAGACCCACGAGAGCGAGGCCCGAATCACAAATCTCCCAGCATCCCTCAGTGTTTCCCAGACATCTCTACTCATGCTCTGGTTTTTCTCTTTCAGTTCCTGCGATCATCTATAAAGTGTCGGAGGACATCACTGTGAACGAGGGCAGTAACGTGACGTTGACGTGTTTGGCCAATGGGAGGCCAGATCCCTCCATCACCTGGAGACTGCTCAACCCGTCAGGTGAGAGAGAGCCAATCAGCTGCTGCCAAATCTCTCATTATCACTAGTGCTAGTTCTGCAGGACTCTTGAACACCAGACAGGCAGAAAACATAGAAACCGCTCATAATACCCTAGCAACTGTCAGTCTGAAGTGACCGTGGGTTCGAGTGTCCGCATGTCCTTCAGACTCACAGAAGAACCTTCCATCGCTCTGACCTGGATTCTGTCAGCATGTTCTCTTTCTGAAAGTTGAGAGAAACGTGTGTGTGCGTCATGTGGAGCAGCTGTGGTTTGATTAGCGTGTGTGTGTGTGTGTGTGTGTGTGTGTTGATCAGTGGTTTCATGTTCACAGCGTATCTGTCGTCCTGAAGATCTTCCTCATCGACTGCTGCCGACGCACTGGGAGCCGCATTTACTGAAAAGAGCTGAATGCTGTTTAAAGTATTGACCAGCCGTGTGTGTGTGTGTGGGTGTGTGAGTGTGAGTGTGTGTGTGTGGGTGTGGGTGTGTGTGTGTGTGTGTGTGTGTGTGTGTATGTCTGTGTGCGTGTGTGAGTGTGTGAGGTGCTGGATCGATGCAGTGATGGTTAAAGTCTCTGCTCTCCTCAGAAGGTCACTAAAGGTCAGAGACGGAGGCCTTTTACTGGCTGGAACATTAATCAAGTGTTATCAGTGTAACTTTAAACCAGCTCTAAACCAGCACTGACCACTCAGTCTTCACATTAACCGACTCGTGCGTCATGTGACTGTAATCGAGTCACTTCGGCTGAGAGTCTCAAATTTTGAAAATGTCTTTGAAATGTCTGAAAATGTTCTCCATTCACAGTTATGGATTAGTGATTCAGATTAAGTAAAACCCAGATGACAGCAGAAGTTCATCCACCTGTGACACACACACACACACACACACGTTTGTTTTTGTGAATTGTGGGGTCATTCCATAGGCGTAATGGTTTTCATACTGTACAAACTGTATTTTCTCTCCCCCTACACTACCTCTACCCCTAAACCTACCCATCACAGGAAACTGTGCACATTTTTACTTTCTCACAAAAACTCATTCTGTATGATTTATAAGCCTTTTGAAAAATGGGGACATGGGGTAATGTCCTCATAAGTCACCCTCTCCTTGTAATACTTATGTCATACCCATGTCATTATACACATTTGTGTTCTGATATGTCACAAAAACACACACACACACACACACACACACACTCTGATCTGGTCAGCTTTTCATCAGGAAGTTGAAAAGCGTTTCAGAGCACGAGTGAGCAGAGGGGGTGCTCATTTGCATACTCGTGTTTTATTCATGAGCATCATTTACCACAGTGAGGCACAATGCATTTATTTAGTGAATACTAATTTATGTAAAACCATGAAATTGGCAAAGTTCAGCAGAACTGAAAGATCACAAGACACACAATAAATACACTTAATGTTTTCACACACACACACACACACACACACACACACACACACTACTCCAGCATACGCTGTGTGTGTGTGTGTGATGGTTTTCTCAGCTAGGTTGCTGGGTTATTATTCCTCACTCACTGATGTTATGTTAGTGCTGAGTTCAGTGCTGTGATCTGGAATAGGCTCACATGCGCCCTCTGCTGGACGAGCCAAACTATGATGATGATGATGATGTTTGTGTGTGTGTGTTTGTCAGCCGAGGCTCTGGACGTGGGCGAGTATCTGGAGATCTCTGGCATCGTTCGCTCTCAGGCCGGACGTTACGAGTGTAAAGCGAGCAATGACGTGTCCACACCCGATGTCAAATACGTCAGCGTGGTGGTCAATTGTAAGTAGATGTTCATAAGATCTGCCTGTGTGATGCGTATGTGTTTGTGAGAACAGACTGATGTGTGTCTCTACAGACCCGCCGTATATAAAGGAGGTGCGGAGCTCCGAGACGCCGGTCGGACAGGCTGGAATTTTGCACTGCGAGGCGTCTGCGGTTCCTCAGCCGGAGTTTGAGTGGTACAGAGATGAACGCAGGTCAGTCAACACACTATCCGCTCCTGTAACACAGCCAGTAATGTTTGGTTCCCAGAACCTTCCCAAAACATGCATTTTTAAGGTTTGTTTTTGGTTAGCCAGAAAAGTTTGCTTTACGAACATAAAATGTTCTTTTCAGGTTTGCAGAACATTCCTCTAACGTTCCCTTAACATTTCCCTAACATTCCCTTTACATTCAACTAATGTTCCCCTAACATTCAATGAACATTCCCCTAACATTCCACTAATATTCCCCTAACATTCCACTAACGTTCCCTTAACATTCAGCTGTTACCCTAACATTCAATGAACATTCCCCTAACATTCCACTAATATTCCCCTAACATTCAACTAACATTCCCCTAACATTCCACTAATATTCCCCTAACATTCCACTAACGTTCCCTTAACATTCAGCTGTTACCCTAACATTCAATGAACATTCCCCTAACATTCCACTAATATTCCCCTAACATTCAACTAACATTCCCCTAACATTCCACTAATATTCCCCTAACATTCCACTAATGTTCCCTTAACATTCAGCTGTTACCCTAACATTCAACTAACATTCCCCTAACATTAAACTGTTTTCACTAACATTCAACTAACGTTTCCCCTAACTTTCAACTAACATTCCCTTAACATTCCACTAACATTCAACTTTCCACTAACACTCAACTAACGTTACCCTAACATTCAACTAACGTTTCCACTAACATTCAACTAACATTTCCACTAACATTCAACTAACGTTACCCTAACATTCATCTAACGTTTTGACTAACATTCAACTAACGTTTCCCTAACATTCAACTAACAATTCCACTAACATTCAACTAACATTTCCACTAACATTCAACTAACGTTTCCACTAACATTCAACTAACGTTCCCCTAACATTCAACTAACGTTTCCACTAACATTCAACTAATGTTCCCCTAACATTCAACTAACATTCCCTTAACATTCAACAAACTTTCCAGTAATATTCAACTAACGTTCCCCTAACATTCAACTAACGTTCCCCTAACATTCAACTAACATTTCCACTAACATTTAATTAATAGTCCCTAACATTCAACACTAACATTCCTCAACATTCAACTAACATTTCCACTAACATTCAACTAACGTTCCCCTAACATTCAACTAACATTTCCACTAACATTCAACTAACGTTTCCACTAACATTCAACTAACGTTCCCCTAACATTCAACTAACGTTTCCACTAACATTCAACTAATGTTCCCCTAACATTCAACTAACATTCCCTTAACATTCAACAAACTTTCCAGTAATATTCAACTAACGTTCCCCTAACATTCAACTAACGTTCCCCTAACATTCAACTAACATTTCCACTAACATTTAATTAATAGTCCCTAACATTCAACACTAACATTCCTCAACATTCAACTAACATTTCCACTAACATTCAACTAACGTTCCCCTAACATTCAACAAACTTTCCACTAATATTCAACTAATGTTCCCCTAACATTCAACTAACTTTCCCTTAACATTCAACAAACTTTTCACTAATATTCAACTAATGTTCCCCTAACATTCAACTAACGTTCCCCTAATATTCAACTAACATTTCCACTAACATTCAATTAATATTCCCCTAACATTCAACGCTAACATTCCCACTAACATTCAACTAACGTTCCCCTAACATTCAACTAACATTTCCACTAACATTCAATTAATATTCCCCTAACATTCAACGCTAACATTCCTCAACATTCAACTAACATTTCCACTAACATCCAACTAACGTTCCCCTAACATTCAACAAACTTTCCACTAATATTCAACTAATGTTCCCCTAACATTCAACACTAACATTCCTCAACATTCAGCTAATGTTTACCTAACATTCAACTAACATTTTTTATTTTAGTATTATTTATATACTATTATAGTGTTTATTAATATTTTGAGCTTTAACTTTTTACTTTTACTTAAAATTTAGTTTAAGTTTAGTAATTTTGTTATGTGCTTTTGTCAGTTTTTGCCTTTTTAAAATATTTCTATTTAGCTTTAAGTTACTTTAATTTTCCTTTATTTACTTTTTATTTAATTTATTTTAGTAATGTCTTAATCTATTAAAAAAAATGAAATAAAGCTGAAAACATAAATATAAATATTGGATGAAAAACTTAAAAAACTTGCATGAAAATTTGAGCAACTAAATAAAATAAAGATTGATTTCGTTAACAATAAGAGAAGAGATTCATCCTGTCTGTCTGTTTCCACAGATAAAATGAAAAAAGAAAAAGAAAAAAAAACAATATTAAGTAATGAACACAAAATAATAAAATACAGGTTCTTACAGAACTCAATAAATAATAGAGTAAATATGATAACTAATACTGAACTGTGGTGATTTATGTCAGTGTTCATCCGTCTGACCTCAGAGAGTGAAACTGATTCACAGCAGTAATAATGTGAGTGTGTTTGTGTTCATCAGGCTGTCCAGCTCTCAGAGCGTCAGTATTCAGATCAGTGGCTCTCGTACGCTGCTGGTGGTCGCAAACGTGACAGAGGACGATTATGGGAACTACACATGTGTCGCTACCAACAGACTGGGCATCCACAACGCCAGCGTGTTCCTCTACAGTGAGTCTCTCTCTCTCTCGCTCTCTCACACACACACACACACAAACACACACACACTGATGTAGTTCAGCACGTCAACCAGCAGATGTCGCCATTCACCAGCATGTGTCTGTCTGATTCTCTCTCTCAGAACCGGGGATGGGGCGGGACATCAACGCCTCAGGCTGCATGTGTCAATCATTCTGGCTTCTCCTCCTGTGCGTCCTCTCGGCTCTTCTCAAGTGTTAATGTTCAGCGGTCGATCGTCTCAGACTGTTTCCATCCGTCATCCACGCTCACCGTTACGCCCCGGCAGGACGACCGTCTTATTATCAGGAGAAAAATATGACATGGAGAAAAGAAAGAAGGTGCTCTTTTTAAGAACTGAATATTGTCATTCACTGACTTCCAGTGACGTCCGTCTGTCTGACAGTTCGAGTGCATGTATGTGATTCCCACAGAAAAGCGGAGCCAAGTTCTGACCACGCGATCATCTAGACATGCTGAAAACGCTTCATCCCATTGTGTTTTCCCATAATACTGTTGCGAAATCTGCCTAATGTAAACTAATGAAAGAATCATGTAGATGTGGTTAATAACAGAAGGACTGTATTGTGACAGACACACTCCCTCGTTCATGAAGATTCTCTGAGATCAGAACAATCACCGGCTGAATGAGACGCTCTCGTCGCGTCAGTGTTTGTCGTGATTGATTGTAGAATCTTTTCACAGAGCCAAGCCCCACCCATATGTGTAGCTCCACCCACTAAACTCCTCCCATGTCATCGGCCCCACCCACATCAGGCCCAGACGGATCTGCAGGTGCTTCTTCAGGGTTCCTGTGTTCATGGAAAACCACCTGAAGTTTGTCTTGATGGTCAGTTTTAATTTTGGAGGGAAATCTGTAAAATTCTGTGGAATGATTTTACCGTGGTAAAGTGTGTCACAAAAAAACAAACACCCTTGTGTGTCTGTGAAATGTTCATCGTTCCACCGTGTGAACTTTGAAATGTACGACGCCGTTGAATGCTCGCCTTTGATTCGCTGCTCATTCCCGTCGAATCTTCTCCACGTGTCTGTAAATATTCTTTTGAATCGAATGTCCTCACATGAAATGAAATGAATCTTCAGTTCGGGTTTCTTCATATGTAGTTAATAATCTGCGGTGGCGCTTTGATGCTTCCTGTAACAAACTGAAATTAGATACTAAACTTTTTAATACAAATATTTAAATATTTCATTCTAAAACTAGATTTACCTTTGAAGCGGCTGCACTACTATTCTTATTATTTATAGAGACTGATCATTTCTGCTCATTAGTTATTATAATAGTAGTTGTACAGAAATGAGCTGAATCCACTGACTGCCAAATGATTATAGATCCCGTTATATATTAAAATGAAAGCCATTTAGAGATGATTTACAAACCACACTGAAATCCGTACTCATGTTAGTTTTCTTAGTCGTCGAATTCGTGAAGCATCCGTCTTCTTACTTCTCAAAGAGCATAAAGCAGGTTGTATGTACACATTCATATATTAAAGAAAAAAGAAACCCACAGCCCTTTGATTGACAGCTCTCTCAGCCAATAAGCTTTCAGTGTGTGAGCTCTGATGCCTTGATTGGATGAACCCACGTGTTGCGCTCGTGTCAGTGTGAACGGGATTTAAAGGGCTAGTCGTGCGTCTCCTGTAGTCCGCAGAAGCTCTGCGCTCGTGCCCTGAACACGGATATTTGGGTTTAATCCGATCCAAAGTCAAGCGTCCTGAACTCCAGAACAGGACTCGTGCGTTTTGTATCTGATGAATGCCTCTGCAGCGCGTGCGTGTGTTTGATAGTTACACAAGCTACAAACGCACTTGACTTTACTTTCATCATGTTTATTGTGTGTGTGTTTTACTCCTGATGCTCTGTAACATGACAAGAAAACCGGACAGTGTGTTTTTGTCCATCCTCTTTTTTGCTACGGGACCCCGGAGTCTCAGCGGCATAGAAAGAGAATTTCCCTGTAGTTTGACTGACATCTTCATGAAAAGCAATGAACATTTTCTAACTGTGTTTATTTACTCTAAAGTTTCCGCAGTCATTTTTTAAACCCTTCTGCACTGTAAAGTACTTCATGAAATGTTTAAAATGGAAATAAAGTCTTTGAATTTGATGTATTTGAAAGTGGGTTTATGAATAAAAAAAAAGATTGTAATTTTTGGTGAGAAAATGAGGATTATGAATTGTGTTAATCATGTAACATGCAAATAAAGGAATATAAAGATTGTTAGATCTCCCTTTAAATGGTTGTTATTGTGTTTTTTATTTAAATGTCAATGAAAACTTCACTTCTCAGAGACGTCAGTAAATCCTCCACAGCGCTGATCTGACAAGTCATTTTTAAAAACATTTCATGTGTCAGAAAGTATACAGAAAGTATTTACATGTCAAATTTACCCAGTTCATATAAAGACTCGTTAGAAAGATATAACAAATGTTTTTATAAGTACTCTTTTTAGGCACAATTGTCATAAGTATTTTTATAAATACACATTTTAGAAATATTGTTAAGTACACATTTCATAAGTATTTTATAAGTACACTTTGCATAAATATTTTTATAAATATGCTTTTTATATATATATTTAAGTAAGCTTTTTATAAATATTTTTAAGTACACATTTTATTAAGTATTTTTTAATAAGTAGACTTTTCATAAGTATTTTTCATAAGTACACTTTTCATAAATATTTTAATTAAAAGTGTACTTATAAAAAAATATCTTATTAAAAGTGTACTTATAAAATACTTATGAAAATTGTACTTATAAAATACTTATGAAAAGTCTACTTATTAAAAAATACTTATGACAATTGTGCCTAAAAAGAGTACTTATAAAAACATTTGTTATATCTTTCTAACAAGTCTTTATATGAACTGGGTAAATTTGACATGTAAATACTTTGAAAAGTGTACTTACAATATTTATAAAAAACTTACTTAAATATTTATAAAATACTTATGAAATGTGTACGTAAAAATATTTATAAAACGCTTATGTTCCATACTTTTGAAAAGTGTACTTATTAAAAAAATACTTTTGAAAAGTGTACTTATTAAAAAAATACTTAATGAAAATTGTACTTATAAAATACTTATGAAAAGTGTACTTATTAAAAAATTCTTAATGAAAAGTGTTCTTAAAATATTTATAAAAAGCTTACTTAAATATTTATAAAATACTTATGAAATGTGTACATAAAAATATTTATGAAAAGTGTACTTATAAAAAATACTTATGAAAAGTGTACTTATTAAAAAAATACTTAATGAAAAGTGTACTTATTAAAAAATTCTTAATGAAAAGTGTTCTTAAAATATTTATAAAAAGCTTACTTAAATATTTATAAAATACTTATGAAATGTGTACATAAAAATATTTATAAAAAGCTTATGTTCCATACTTATGAAAATTGTATTTATAAAATATTTATGAAAAGTGTACTTATAAAAAATACTTATGTAAAGTGTACTTATTAAAAAAATACTTAATGAAAAGTGTACTTATAAAATACTTATGAAAATTGCACTTATAAAATACTTATGAAAAGTGTACTTATTAAAAAATTCTTAATGAAAAGTGTTCTTAAAATATTTATAAAAAGCTTACTTAAATATTTATAAAATACTTATAAAATGTGTACATAAAAATATTTATGAAAAGTGTACTTATAAAAAATACTTATGAAAAGTGTACTTATTAAAAAATACTTCATAAAAAGTTTACTTAAAATATTTATAAAAAAGTGTATTTATGAAAATATTTATGCAAAGTACTTATAAAATACTTATGAAATGTGTACGTAAAAATATTTATGAAAAGTGTACTTATAAAATACTTATGAAAAGTATACTTTTAATTATAAAATACTTATGAAAAGTGTACTTATAAAATACTCATGAAAAATGTACTCTGTACTTTATAAGTACAATTTTCATAAGTACACTTTTCAAAAGTATTTTATAAGTACAAGTACACTTTTCATAAGTATATTATAAGTACACATCATAAATATTTATATAAATACGCTTTTTATAAATATTTAAGTAAGCTTTTTATATATATTTTTATGTACACATTTCATAAGTATTTTACAAGTACAATTTTCATTAAGTATTTTTAAAGTACACTGCATAAATATTTTTATAAATATGCTTTTTTTTATAAATATTTAAGTAAGCTTTTTATAAATATTTTTAAGTACACTTTTCATTAAGTATTTTATAAGTACAATTTTCCTAAATAATTTAATAAATATGCTTTTCATGAATATTTAAGTAAGCTTTTTATAAATATTTTTACGTACACATTTCATATTTTTATAAATATGCTTTTTATAAATAATGAAGTGTACTTAAAATATTTTTAAAAAGGTTAAATATTTATAAAAATATTTATGCAAAGTGTACTTATAAAAAACTTATGAAGTGTGTACTTTTAAATATAAAATACCTATGAAAATTGTACTTGTAAAATACTTATGAAATGTGTACATAAAAATATATATAAAAAGCTTACTTAAATATTTATAAAAAACGTATTTAGAAAAATACTTCTAAAAAGTGTACTTAAAAATATTTATGAAAAGTGTACTTATAAAATACTTATGAAATGTGTACTTAAAAATATGAATAAAAAGCGTATTTATAAAAATACTTAAGTAAACTTTTCATAAATATTTTTAAGTACACTTTTCATAAGTATATATATATATATATATATGTATATATATTTTTTTTTTTTTACAAAAGGGAAATATGAATTTTTAGGTTAATGATTTATTATCAATTCCTGGGAGAAACTGATGAATGTTTGACCTGTAACTA
Organism: Hypophthalmichthys nobilis; assembly: GCA_037950665.1. Classification (NCBI taxonomy): domain Eukaryota; kingdom Metazoa; phylum Chordata; class Actinopteri; order Cypriniformes; family Xenocyprididae; genus Hypophthalmichthys; species Hypophthalmichthys nobilis. The sequence goes on from CM075479.1 coordinate 170,069, forward strand.
ATCGTGCAGGGACTGTGAGCGAAACAATGAGACTTAATGAAGACCAGGGAGAATTGAGCAGCAACAGTTATGATCTTTGGCAACAGTTGCACGTGCTTTTTATAACAAGTGCACACTACAGTTACGTTGCCATATATAAATGTTATTTCTAATAGCAGTATTAATTCTTTACAGTTTATATCTCTGTTTACACAGAGATTATCATACTGAATATAATATAAGTAATATAGGTCTGTCTTTCACACAGCAGCGCTTATAAACCCTCGTTTTCATATTGACTGAAAACTGAAGGTACTTCTGCAACATTTTAATTTAAAAAAATGTCTGCAATAATGAAATAAACTCCGTCAAATGTGTTTCTGAGCACATGATCATACAAGACAAACAGGCATGATAATGTGTTTGTGGACCTGCAAAATTCAAACTGGATTTTCCAGTTGAAACATTAAAAGAATTTTAATGAAAGAAGATATCTGATATCTGATATTAAATACGATCCTGATTATTACTCATCAGAACATCATCATCTGTAAATGAAATCACATGTGATCCGCAGACAAACTCAGGCTGAAAGAACACACATCATCAACGTAATTGGCACATTTCTTTATTTTGAAAACAGACATGAAACCATTTTCCACGATTTTACTCCTTAGATTCAAACTCACTTGAACAGAAAGGCTGGCGCTTTTTCTTTTTGTTGGATTTTCTCAATTTTTAACATCAGTGCAGCAATATCTCCAATTAAACTGTCATAACAACACCACGGACATTAAAAGAAGCCACATGTATTAGTTGGGTGCGTGTGAGAAGGTTCTGGTCTCTGGAGGAAGGATTCTCATGCGATGAGCCCGAAACGGCAGACGGATGGACAGAAGAGCAGCGCTGGATTACTGGAGGAGAAGAGCTCAAGGTTTGTGTCCTTCGCTGACATCAGCGGCTGCTTCGGAAAACTCCCTCCAAATGTCAGAAAATCATTGCCACACCAGAAAAGAGAGGACAAACATAAAAGCAGACTGTCTTCATCATCAGGGTAAAGAGCAGTCTGTCAATCATTAATGATTTTACATTTCACTGGTCATCTGTTAAACGTTCTCCTCTTTGCCGGCGTCTGAAACGGCCTCCTCTGCTGGTTTAGAGTCTTCGACGGCCTCTGCAAAGACCACAATAAACACACTTACAAACCACTGATAAATACTGCGCTTGAGTTAATGATGCTGTCTGACCCATTACCGAACCTGCGGGCCGGAACAATTTATCTCATGAATGTGAACGAAACGGAAACTCTGGTCAGTGAAAAGCTTTCAGTCAAACCGCAGAGAACCGGATTCATGAGCGTGTTCAGATGATGTCAGAATTAATGGATGCAGTAACATTTACCATAAGGTCCCATAAGGTCCAATTAACTAACAATATGCAACACATAAGTTTTAGTATCTATGCATATTTGTTAACACTTGTTAAAAAAAATACAACTGAAGTGTTGTGTTTCTGACGCACCTTTTTTGTCTATTTGGTCTGTTTCCTGGCTCTCGGCGGCAGCGGCGGCAGGCACATCGGCTTGTTTGGCTTCCTCCTGCTTCTCGTCCTCCTTCTGTGCGTTTGCATCGTCTGCGGTCACCGTGCTCTCGGCCTCTTTAGGTTTCTCCACTTCCTGCAGCTGCTCCTGCGCTTCCTCTTTAGTGGGCGTGTCTGAGGGGGCGGGGTCAGCTGCGGCGGTGGGTGGGGCTTCGGCCGCAGCGGGCGAGTTAGGCTGTTCGGCTGCTTTGCTCTCCTCTGCTGTTTCTGTGGAAACCTCGGCCGGTTTCTCCTCAGATGGAGAGACTCGCTCCTCCTTCTCCTCCGTGGTCTCGGCGGACTCGTCCGGAGCGGCGTCGTTGTCCTCTTCTTTCTCTCCGTCTTTCATTTTTTTCCGGGTGATGTGTCCGCGGAAGCTGGCCTGGATCTTGGTGGCGGCCTTGTGGGCGTTTTCCTCCGGTTTGGTTCCATCCTGCTTGATCTCCTGATCGGCCTCTTCGTTCTTCTCAACCTGAGACCAGAAACACAAACACCATCAGTGACTCAAACAGACTCGTCCAAGCCGCTCACATTTACCTGTGAAACATTCAAGCACACTCAAGAACTATCATCACCCCTTCAAAATTCATCCTGTAAAAACTGCTTTGAAATTGGACATTGCGTTACGATGGAAATGGTACTTTAAAAGCGTTTAACGGGGCTTCTCCCCCTAGTGGGCGGTGTCATGTTTCATATTTTACAAATTTTTCTGCACTATTTTATAATCAAATTTTTTTCTGATCTTGATAAAATACATATAATTGGAAAGGTCTGAGACCGAAGCTTTCATATTTGGCTGTAGTTTTGTGACAGAGGTGATACTGTGACAGAAATATATTAATTTGTGACAGGAGAACTCATTAGTGTGTGTCACCCGGTGGCTGTTTTTGGTAAAGTGCTTAAAATCTCACATGGACTTCATTTCTGTGATATCAACTTCAAATTTGGAAAACAACTTGGTTAGACATACGGTTTTGATTATATAGCAATTAAAGAGTTCAGATTATTTTGTAAAATATATATTTTGTAAAAAATAAAAATGTTTAGTCCAGTACAATACCTTTTTTACACTTTTATTATTTGCTTGTGTTCTTTAAAAAGAGACCAACCAAATCATTCATTAATTATTTCGGTTCATGTTTACATCTATGCTCAAAAAGGGGGTGACAGTTAAGCTGAAATAGAGAAAATGTTCGTTATGATGTAACCTTGGTTCTCTGAGTGAAGAGACTATCTATCCACTCCATTACATATTCTATATGTACAGGAATTAGACTCTCCAAGTTTGGTGACATGGATACTCTTTAAAACAATCTAGCTGTGCCAGTCACACCCTAATCAGTACCCTATAAAACACCCACAGTGGCGTGAATTCATTGCTATCCTTTGATCAGAACATGTCCTAGAGTGGCCTCAAGGTGGAGTCCAGCTTAGATTACATGTTTGTTTCTAGTTGCTCCCAGCACCAGCTCCCCAAAGGAGGGACTGGCTGCATCTATAGAACTTAGTAATGGTGGATGGAGATGACCATGTGGCTGCATCACAAATCTCCTTTAGAGAGGCACCCTGCCACAAAGTCCATGAGGTTGCAACCTCTTGAGTTGAGTGTGACCTCAGTCCAAGCAATGGTGGTCCATCCATTTCTTTAAAGGCCATTAGGGAGATTGTCTCTACAACCCAATGCAAAAGCCTCGCCTTAGACAGTGGCTTGCCCCAACACGCCCCAAACAGCTGATCCATTTGTCCACTGCAGATAGACTGACAGTGTTCTTACTGGGCAAATTGGTTCTTTGTTCCATCTCCTAAAGTTCAACTAATTGATTTAAGTGTAGATCAGACAGCATTTTTTGCAGAAAATCTGGGTTTGGGCACAGTATAACCCTCTGGCATAGACCTACAGTAGCTTTTATGGACTGAAAAAGCATAAAGTTCCCCTTTCCTTTTGGCAGAGGTTATTGCCAGGAAGAAGGCTGTCTTTAGAGAGCCATTTCAGTTCTGCTGATTCAAGGGGCTCAAATGGGGGTTGCTGAAGTGCCATCAGGACTCAAAGTCCCACTGTGGTACAATATGTCTTGTACTGTGTGCTGTGCATCTTAGATTACCCTCAGAGGAATTGAGAAATCAGGCTACAACAGCACTCTGAGAGTTTGTATCCCCCACTTGAGCAGCCTTCACTGCAGTCACCATGCTCCTTGAGGGTGGAGGGAGATTTGCCTGAATCCAAATTGTAGGATATCAGGAGCTGTAAATGTGAGGGGGTTCACCTTGCGCCCCTCACACCAAGACTGAAACACACCCCACTTAAAGGAATAGGCTGCCCTTGTTGAGGAAGCACAAGCTCCTTCCAGGGTCTTGAACACTCTGTCTGTTAGTCCCATAGCTATTAACCCAGCCCTTTCAGGGGCCAGGCCCAGAGCTTGAGACCCAGCGTGAAGGGTTGAAACAGCTTACCCTGCACCTGAGACTGTCTGTCTGGTCCAGTATATGATAACCCCGAAGACGTGGCCAGAGGTGTTGAAGTGCAAAATGGACTACCTTCAATTCTAGCACATTGATGTGCTGACCTGCCTAGTGATGTTCCTTGATGCCCCAGTCTGCATGAACTGTCCCCCAGCCTAGCATCTGTTGATACAAGTTGTCAAAGGTATACTGGGCCTAGCATGCTGCCTCTTGCCATGTTCATCCCACACCTCCAACAGCAGAGAGCTACCCAGAGTCTCCGCATAACCATCACCTTTGTTGACCGAGGGGTCTGGGGATGTGGCACCACCTGCACTGTGGCTGCCATTAGACCCATTAGGCCGAGACACAGTCCCCAGCTGACTTTCACCCCTACTCGAAAGTGAGAGAGGCAAGCTTTTATTGCCTGCTGTCTCTCTTAAGTTAAAGTCACAATTGCTTTTCTGGAGTCTAAAATCAGACCCAAAAACTGAGTGATTTGAGATGGCTCCAACTTTCTCCTCTTCATATTGATACAAAGACCCAAGCATTGAAGATTCTTCACAAGCACAAACATGTGTTATCTGCATATATTTTCTGTCTGGGCACAGACCAAGCAGTCGTCTAGATAATTCAAGACCCTGATACCTAGGCGTCAAAGGGGTGCCAGGACTGTGTTCATACACCTTGTGAATGGCCGAGGGGCCAAGGCGATGTCGAAGGGGAGGACTCTGAATTCGTAGGTCTTTGAACTGAAAAATCAGAAACTGCCAATAACATTCCCAGATAGGTATGTGGAAGTAGGCATCCTTGAGATCGAGAGTGGGAAACCAATCACCTTTATTTATTGCCTCTTGTACCCTTGGAACTGTCAGCATTTTGCATTTCAGGGGCCGAAGATATTTGTTTAGACCCCTGAGGTCCAAGATTGGGCGTAAGCCCCCATCTCATTTGGGTATGAGGAAATAATGAAAGAAAAAATGGCTTGTCGGTTGCTTTTTTTCCACCTCCCTGATGGCCCATTTTTTGAAGAGTCCAATAATCTCTTCCCACGATAATTCTCTTGTGTTGTGGGTCCACAACTGTAGGTCACAAAGGAACTCTTGTCAAGAAAGTATGCCAGAAAAGTGCAACCGATACCCCTGAGTCATAGTTGAAAGGACCCAGGGGCTTGGCCTCAGGGCTGCCCATGTTGCGACACTTGGTGAAAGGGAGCTGGCGCTACCCAATACCAGCATAGCGCTACCTGGAAGCAACCCGTGAATGTTATACTCCATTGTGCATCCACCGTATCTGACTGGATTAGCCACTTCGAGGAGCACCAGAGACAAAGTGTAATGTATCCTAGACATTCATTCGAATGTTTATCAAAGCTACTCCTAGGCGTGTTAGCTTACGCCACAGCATGCAATACGCCCTACAGAGAACTTCTATCAATGCAACTGAAAACAAATGAGAAAACTTCACACAGAGATCCTTGGAGACTGCCCGCAGACAGACGCCCAACCTTAAAGTAAGTGAATTACACACTGAATAAAATATAGAGCTTCCACATCTTACACCAAAGTGGAGATCAAAGAAGCAATGAATTCACACCACTAAGGGTGTTTTATAGGGCACTAACTAGGGCGTGATTGGCACAGCCGGATTGTCTTAAAGAGTATCCACATCATCAGACCTGGAGGGTCAAATTCCCGTACATATAGAATATGTAACGGAGTGGAGATATAGTCTCCATAAGATAGAGAACTGACCATTCAAGCCAAGTTGGTAAAGCTACAAACAACATGGACCGACTGACTGACTGACGGACTGATTGGACACATGGATCAGTTCCTAAAGGCCCGTTCACACCAAGAACTATAATGATAACTATATTAGCATCCACACCAACACACAATATCGTTCTGTTTATTATAAGCACTGCAGTTTTGTCGTCTGCCACTTTAAATGCTCAAGCTCTTTAAAGCAGGATGGATTCTGATTGTCAATGTTTTTATTGTTCATCTGCTAGAAAAAAAAATCATGATTCCAATGATATCGTTCCTCTGTGTCCTTATCGTTATAGTTGTGGTGTGGACTCTGCTATTCATTTTTACATTTAGAACGGGCATTTACAGTGAGCAGCCAAAGGAAAATACCTTTCCATCTGGCACCTGTATGTACTATTATGTTTTAATTGGATGTCCAACTAAAGAATCTGGATCATTGATTTTTCAACTAGAGCTCAGAAGATGTTCGGCTGCTGCAATCCCACAAATACAAGCATCTCTGTGCCGAGCGAGCTTCCTGGGATTGGTGACAGGAAGGATCAGTGTGTCTCATCTTCACTAGGAAAAGACTTTGTGTCTCTTCGTTTGATTAGTTGGTAAAAAAAAAAAAAAACTGGGAGGTTTTCTTAGGAGGTGAATTTTCATTGGAGTGATAATAATTATCCAGACGGATCTCAAGCTGAATTGTAGACAGACGCGTCTGTGTCCGTGTCTCGCAGGACTGTCCATGCTTCCTGCTGGGATTCATCCAGACGTGATTAAGGCCATCAGAGCTGGAGTTCAGTCTGAGTTCAGTCTCTTCAGGATCACACGTGTTTGACGTCAGTGTTCGCAAAAGGAGACGTCAGCCAATATCACATATTATTAACTTGTTCATATTAATAATCAATATCAGTATAACATGGCAAAGCTAAAAGCAAAGCAACTGTGAAGACATGGAAGAGTTTCTGACCGAGAATAAGGGAGAAAGACGAGACAGCTGAATATTAAGGGTCAATATTTACCTTGTCCATCAGGGTCCAGGGGGGCATTTGTCCACCAAGGGCCTTTTAATTTAATATTCAAATGTGTCTAATGAAAAAAAAGCAAGCATAAAATGAAAGAAAATGTGTGACATATATAATGCATGACAAAAACATTCATAGAGCAAACTCATAAGTAGCTTAAAGCAGATGAAAATAGTGTAAAATCATAAATGCAAACTGAACGCATGCCAAATGAATGACAGTTAGATGAAGGCAATTTGATTCCCATACACTTTTTCATTTATATATGCAATCTTACTAATGGACTGCAGAAAATGATGTCATTTCTGCATATGTATAAGGATTTATTCTAATGCTGTATTGCCCTCGCTGGATTCGGTGTGTATGCAGCATCTGTTCTGACTTTAGACCTCATAACCTGTAGATGCAGACATTACTACACTCAATATCAATCAATACACATCTGTGGCTGTCAGTCACAGTGAAATTTGATCTGTCCAGATTTTTATTATTAATAACTATAATAGTATCTCAATGATACTAAAATAACACATTGCGATGGTCAACAGGTGTTCTGACACACGGCGCTAGGGTCTGGACCTGTTGCTCAGGTGTGTGTGTGTGTGTGTGTGATGTCACTCAGAGTGAGTCATTCTCATGAGTCATATTCACACCACATATTATGACATCATCAGCTGATCTCTGAAGTAATGCTCGTTAACGGCTGAAAAAAATGTCAGAATGAAACTAACAATAGACTGCAATTTTTCTACAATAAAAGCAATTAAAAATGAACTTGATTTGAGCAAATTGAGTCCAAAATGATCTCAAGGAGTGTTTGATGTGATTTAGTTTTAATGGGAGAATGAACATCGACGCACAAATGTTTCTCACGAATGACAAACTGATTTTAATCTGTTAACGGTCAGCCCCCTTTGTGAACACAGACGTGAAAATACACTATCCATTCCAAACTTCATAAAACCTTTTGTAAAACGTGAAACATGACACCGCCCACTTGGGGGAGGAGCCCACTAAAAGGTTTTAAAGCTCCGATTTAACACGATGTGTTTTATACTTAATTTATGATTACTACTAAAATATGTGATAGGGAAAAGGGCAATAGTTAACAGGTTAAAGTCTGTAAATTAAAGAGTTATGCAAACACCGGACGCAGTGGCCAATCTCTTTTTACAGGAAAATGAGGGCGTGTCCAGTCAAGAAGACTGACAGGACTGACATTAACTGGAAGGACTCAAACAAGGCCTGATCGTAACTCATCCTCAAGCGCACGTCTACGCGGCCTTGTGTCCGGCAGCACGTCACGGGTCATTTCATTTGATGGTTGGGAATGTAACTGGGTTATGGTTGCTGGGTTCAAAGGTCGCGTTGAAACAAAAGGCTATAAAATGACCAGTAGCAAAAACAAGATCAATAATCAGACAGAAACCAGTCATTTTCAGATCAACTGGTTGCTCATATGGTCATAAAACCCTGTGGAGGAGATATTTCACATCAGACCACAGGATCTGATTATGGGGAAACATTTCTGCATGTTAAACTCATAAAGCATGTGAATGAATGGAACGTTTTCTCAATAAAATATCATAAGAAACTAAAATTATGCAGGACACATCTGCACACAGTCTTGCAGTATTTGTGGAAGGAGCCACACCTTAAATCCACCCGCCCCCACGACACACACACACACACAATCCACGACACACACACACACACACACACACACACACACACAACCCACGACACGCGCGCGCGCATACACACATACACACATATATATACACACACACACACACACACACACACGAGGCACGCCTTAAAATCTTTAGGTCGCGATTATAATTCACCTGCACTGACGCACACTCATGAATATTCACGCGCCATTAAAACGCGCTTACGTCAGATCTGCACCTGATTCATTGTCACAATATTCAAATAAAGAATCGAACGGATGCGTGGGTGTGCGCGTGTTTCTGCAGGAGTGAGACAAGACCACACCCTTCATTTTCCTCATGTCTACATCTCCATCCCGCTGTCTGTCTCTCTCACACACATCTCTTTCTCGCTTCAGACGCTCCGCTGATCGCTCGCGTTCTACTCGCGTCGCGTTCAGTGGAGTGTAAGAACAAAAGAGACGCGAAGCGCGCGGATTCACTTGCGGTAAAGATGAGTAAAAATGTTTAACAGACCCGAACACACCGATATGAACACAACAGGATTCCTCAAAAGCGGTGCGAGGCGCGGCACACACACGCGCGCATCTGCTTTAAAGAACATAAAACCTTCCGCTCGTCATAAAGCAGTTATATTCCCGCTTGAAGGCAATCAAAGCTTAATTACATCCAACTTTAATCTCCAGAGAAATCATTATAATTCCTCTGAGACACTAATGTATGTCTTGAGACACACACCACACCCTGAAACTCATCTCACACACACTCACTCTCTCACACACACACACACACACTCACACTCCAGCTTCACTACTACACTCTTATAATACAACATGAGCATCAAATACACCTGTCTGACAGGTACAGTCCTGATTAAACATTGATCTCGCGCGCTTTACAGTGTGTGTGTGTGTGTGTGCGTGTGCAGTGATGCTGCTCATCATCAGATAAAACAGTTAAAGCCTCCCATCATCATCACTATCATTATCATCATCATCACAGGTTACAGCAGCAAAGGTGTGAATAATCCAGATATTTACCGGTTTAGTTCTTCTGATACAGCACAGCATAGTCGTATCCTTTCAGCGTCTCGCTCTGACTCTTCCTTTTCTCTTCTCTCTCTCGTTCTCTCTCTCTCTCGTTCTCTCACACACCGGCTGTATCAACAGCTGATGATTCTGATGCTTAAACTCATCACAGTTGAGCCCCAGTCACACTGTCTGTCTGTCTGCGCTGCCACTGCCAACAATGAGAGTAATCCCACCCTATAAACCCCCTCCCTCACACGCGCGCGCGCGCCGATGAACCCGTTGCGCCCACCCCTCCCGCAGACGCACGCGCGCGCGCAACCCCGCCCTGATCACACTCTATATGAATGATTGAATAGCATCAAACTGTCCGCTGAGATTCTCCCTCTCTGTGTTTCTGCTCAGTGAACACGAGTGTGTTTATATGAGCACCTGTGTGTGTCCATAGAGCTGTGTGCGCGCGCCATTGTAATGCAGGAATAGTCACATTAAGGCTGCCTTGTTCACATGGTAACGGCTGTGAATCGATGCCCATGTGATCTCGCCCCAGGGTGTGGATCCGGGCTCTTTCTCTCCATCTTCAGCAGGATCACAGGGGCCGATTCCTCCGGGACCCTTTCTGACCCATTAGCACAGCGGCTGGACATCTCCATCAGCGCCGCACGACTCTCACAACGTTAAAAACATCTTCTTCTGTGTTTGTGAAGGTCAACCCACCCACATCTTCAAACACTTATTCATGCACATCTTCTCTGAAACACACACATTTCCTTTGCATTTTCACTCAGAAATTGCTAGTATCATCACACAAATAAGTACAAAGAAACTGTAACACACTGAACTAAACATTAATTTTTAAAAAGTTTTTCCTCTCAAGTCATTTATCGCCACACTTATTATTTTTCCACTTTGAAAAAAAGGGAATATTGCAGTGTTTATTCTAAATGATTTATCCGTGCACTCATTATTTTTTTCCTCATAATCTTGAATCAGAATATCTTCTCCTCCCTCTTACTGCATCTCTTCTCTTCTCTGATGACGAGGGCGGGGCAACCTGTCAATCACACGAGGTCCACCAATAGCAAACCACAACCATCCAATCAATTCCCCACAGACAAAATCAAGCCCCGCCCTACATTTGTTCTTGTTTGAGAAGCGTTTCACTCAGATATACGACACAATAGAGAAGAAAAGACCAGCGCAACTTCCCTTTCATGATGACTGTAAATAGTATTATCTTGCCAAACGTACTCCAATGGTTTTTTTTCTTCACGATATTTATTTCCACAGCGCTTTATACAATACAGATTGTTTCGAAGCAGCTTCACAGTGATAAACACTTTCAATGAGTTTCTCCCTTCTATAATTGATGAGTTTTGCACTGTTATTTCCCTGTTTTAGAGAGAAATCAATCGCAGAAATCAATGGGGAACATTCACGTGGACAGTTAGACGCAGCTGATGTCGTCTGATTTACTGCGGAGCGATATCTTTACAGTGACGTTTGATGTCAGTTTAACTGGAAAGCCGTTATTTGCTGCAATTCTGCAGGGGGTTTCCATGTCTAAATCTAAAGAGCAGGATCTGTCCCTAAAACTGACATCAGGGGTCAAAGGTCACAGGTCATCATCCTGAACTAAAGGTCATCTTGAGGACTGATTGTTTATGGAACGATTGCTGATGCTTCGCAAAATTACAGAAAAATGTAAAATGTCATTCCAAGCCTGGCTTTGTTGTGTGAAACACAAAAGAAGATATTTTGAGAAATATCAATAGAAGTCAATGGGGTTCAATGTTGTTTGGTTCCCAAAGTTCTTCATGTGTGAAGGACATCAGTAAATGATGACAGAATGATCATGGTTGGGTGAATTATGACTGATCTCAACAATCTTCTGAAGTGCTACACAAATAACAATGTGTTAACCTGACGGACTCAACACTGCAGCATATTACCAGAAATCAATTAAAGACAAGCCATAAAGTCAAGGTATCTACTTTATTATGACATAATGCACATAAATATTATATTAAAGCAATAATAAAACCCTGCAGAAACCTGATGGATCAAGGTGGAACAGACGCAACGATGCGTTTCAGGTGTGTTTGTGCTACAGGTGTAACAGTGTTTCTGTGCAGCTCATGATATCGTCCTTCCTCAGAGACTATATGCATTTTGCTGATTCGGATCTTGTGTGTGTGTGTTTGTGTGTGTGTGTGTATACCTTCAGTCTGCATCAGACGCCCTAAAACAACTGCACCTCCACCCCCGATCAGGCCAGCAACTGTTGCCATGGCAACCACACGGCAACGGCATTCTCTGACTCCAGCTGACGGTGAAACACCATCCATCTCTCCCTCCTAATATGTGTGTGTGTGTGTGTGTTCACAAGACCCCACGGACACTGCTGAATCCCCTGTATCTCCACTGATGCGCCGTCTCCATGGCAACAGGCCAGAGCGACATCCAGAGCGGATGACTAACACACACACACACACACACACACGTGCTGGATGCATTAGAGAGGTGCGACTCACACTGGGCTGTAAGATATCAGTCAAAGCATCAAAAAACCTCTTCAAAATGCTTTTCCATCCACACATTCATATTGCATGCTGATATTACTTAGGGAAATGGCTTGAGATTCATCATAACCAATAATGAACTGATCACATTCAAAAAAGAGATCAGCCAATGAAAATAAAACCATAAGCAGCATTCATCTGATCATTGTCATAAGTCATGTGAACAAAAGTTAATAAACAAGGAGAAATATACTACTAAAATATTGTAAGACTATAATGTCCATCTCAAGACAGACTCGAAACATCTCAACATTTGCTAAATTATGCCGCTTTCCCAAATAAAGATTTTGATGCCATTGAAGAACCATGTTTGGTTCCCTTTTAGTCAAATGTACAGCACACGTGCTGAAAAGTGAAGCCAAAGCACTTCGATCGCCCCTGGTGGCTGTCTTTTGCATAGGTCATAAACCCCACCCTCTCCACGTAATCCAATGGGACGCGAGCCAAACTAAAAATCCCATTACACTTCAAATTGTTTTTTTCTTCAAATCCCATTACACTTCATATTGTGGTTTCTATCATTTTAGGTAGTTCCTTTCATGCAGACGTATGTTCAAGTGTTTGTTTTTCCAGGTTTTAGGGTATGTTTACACGACAACACTGTACTAAAAACTGAGACCTTTTTCCTTTGTGTTTTTCGCACACAGATGACAATGTTGTCACAGCAATCCCTGTTCACACGGATCTGCGGAAATGACTAAAAACGCTGCATTCTGTTGTCAGGCCAGTAGTTGGCAACGTTATGAAGAAACACTATGCGCCTATAGATTGAACACATAACACGCATATGAGCATAACGTCACCGTTTTCACAAATTTGTGTTTTTGTAGTTTTAGAGACAATAATGGTATCGTTTCAAAAACTTGCAATTTAAAACCTGTTTTCAAAAGTTTGCGTTTTCAAACCATAGTTATTTGATGCTACAAAGAGGGGTGTAATGTCATGATTGACAGCTGTGCTTGCGAATGAGTCAGTGGGAGTGTGAGCATGGGCGGGACCTTGATCCCATGGCTCTACTGCACAGACTCGGCTCTGAACAGTGTCATCAGCAACAACCTTCTTTTTTCTTGAGTGGAAGGAAGGAGGAGGTGGCGGGCGAGTTGAGACATGAGTGTACACTGCCTTGGTGGTTGATATACGCTACTGTCGCAGTGCAAGAAGCACTGCAAACAACTCTAGTCAGGTGATATGCCATTGCAGCCGAGGTCCCGTCCAGGAGCCCGAGGCTGGGTGCCCATTGCATACAGCTCCCCAGCCTGTTCTGGAGGGATCTGTTGTGACAACTTGTACCTGGACACTTGTTCTAAGGGCACTCCGGCCTGTGGAAAGGCAAAGTCTGACCAAGGGCTGAAAGATAGGTGACAGATTGGTGTGATGGTCATACAAAGTGTGCCGGGGCACCGTGCTCATCTCGGGACTCGGCTGTGAAGCCAGTGCTGTAGCGGCTCCATATCCGAGTGGTGATACCGCAGATGCCATATGCCCCAGGAGCCTCTGAAAATATTTCAGGCTGAGGGGACACCTTCCCCGGCTCGGAACTACCCTCGTGCCTTAGCAGCTAGAGCTGTTGTTGTCTTACAAGCCTTGGACGGGCGGCATGGACGATTCCGTCAAGTGGCGGCACATTGCGGGCACAAGTGCACTGGAATTGCACGTTCCACCTGGGGAATGACTGCCTATCCCTTGGCGGCCCCACCATTGTGAAAGTGGTGCCAAGTATGGCTATGGCAAGTATCACCCATCCAAGTGCACACACACAGCAGTGAGCATTGAACACAGACACACCCGGAGCTGTAGCGGTGCCCGGGGAGTGATTGGGGGTTAGTTGTGGGTAATGAGTGGAAGAGAGCGATGTACATTCACTCCCCCTACATACATCTCCTGCCAGTACTGAGACTTGAAGTCCAACAAGTTACAAGTCCAACTCTCTAACCATTAGACCACAACTGCCCTAAAGTTGTGGGCAGTAAAAGGTGCCTTCCACAACTTCTAAACCTCCTCATGAACTTCCAGGAAGAAAGGCACTGGGGTGGAATAAGCATGGCCATCAACTCTGCATCTGACCTAGCATGAGGACAAGAGCCCACTCTGCGATGCAGCTATCGACATCTGATCTTCACCCAGAGCGCCGAATGGAAAGGCATTTTTAAAAAAGACGCTCGCCTCCGATTTGATGGCGAGCCACCATCTTATACACCTGTATGTACAGGGGAGTTGCTTGGCATGCAAATTCCACTCACCAATTCCTTTGGCCGTTTTTCTAAAATTTAGAGGTGACTGGGGCTCCCAAGTGAGTCTCCATTTGTTGACATAAAGTAGTAGTGACTGACAGATCACTGAAAGGCTCTTTGGGGAACCGAACAGTTCCATGGTTCTGAAGAAAACCCTTTTGGAACCATTATTTTGAAGGGTGTATGAAAAAAGAATATATTTGGAAATTCAGGAAATCAGATTCAGATGTGTGTTTAATTTAAATGTCATTTATTTATATTTTGTATATATTTTTTTTAATGCTTTAATACATTTGACTTTAAGCTTCAGCAAATACATTGAAAACAACTAAACCCTGTTTGGAGAGTTAACAACAGCATTCAGAGATATTATACAGTGAGATTCAACCTGCCATCTGAACAGCTCATGAAATTAATTAACATGTAGATCATATTTCAGTATTAAAGCTGCAGTCCGTAACTTTTTTGGGGTAAAAATTATCCAAAATCAAGCAAGTACATAACCAGCCAGTGTTCAAAACTATCTCCTTACCTTAGACCGATTCACAACGGTAAACTTGTAATAATGTTGTCTAGTTCGGGTGGTACTGGTGGGTTTCCAGGGGAAATTCGAGCATGCCGCTGTTCGTCTTTGCGTCATTACAGCTAGTAGGCTATATCATGTGAGGATGCTGCAGGCAGCGGATCATTTATAGACTTTTCTCACAGCAGCTGCAATAATTAAACTTATCATTTTGATGGCGGATTGTAATCTGGAAAGGTCCAAATGACAATCACCAGTGACAACTGGAGATTCACCCGTAGTCAAAACCAAAAGACTTCGGACTGCGAACAGAAATTGAAATCTACAGGTAACACTAATACATACTAAATACACACAGTCACGCAATGCTGATGTTGTTAACATTAACAATTCGAGAACAAAGTATAACAATAATAATAATTTGCATGGTTTGATGTGATATGAGCTAAGCGATCTGTAGATTTACTCACCATTGGTAGTGCGATTGGTAGTAATGCTTTTTTTTTTCCCTCAGTTGGTCAGAACAAAAGTGGCAGACATGTTACTTGTTCAAACGACATTTTCCAGTGAAAATTCTTATTTTGGTCATACTTCCAAGACGTAGAATCTGTGATTCTGAAGTACAGTATCCACACCGGTGTGGTGACTGAAAGCAAACATTAGATTCATCCGCGCCGATGCACCCACGTAAAGATGATAATTCCACAAATAACTGCAATTGCACGTTTCAAACAGAGATGGAGACAAAGACGCAAAACTTACGGACTGCAGCTTTAACTGAAAGCTTTCTCTTTAATCAAACAGCTGAGACTGACAGCGTCGCCATCAGTAGTAAAACCTCCAACAGGAATCAATCCAGACCTTTGGATGTTTGAATGCTAACGTTGTTCTATGACGTGAATTATCAAAAATAATAGTTTATAAAAAAAGTTAATAATATTAAAGAAATATATCATATTTATCTAAACAAAATAGGATTTGTACAAAAAAGTTTTATCAGGGTGAAAATAAATGATAAGACAAGCTGGATCTCAGGGAACAGAATCAGCCAATCAGATCACTCAAATCCCTCATGTGACCATCTAAGGCGATGCTGAACGTGGATTCATGGATGTCAAAATCAGCATGTCTTCTGCAAGCTTTTATAGTCATTTAATTCATAGATTACAGTAACAGTCCATTGCTTTCTGTCATAAATAACCAAAATTACGCATTTAAACAGGAAGTCTCATCGGCAGATTGACGTATGGGTTTATCAAACTTTATCCATGCAAGAACCACTCACACACACACACACACACACTCACACACACTCACACACACTCACACACTGTGAAGGAGTTCTAACACTGTGACTCGGTGAAGGTGTGTTCATGTGGTTTCTCATGCATGTAGTCGTCTTCGTATTCAGAGCCCTGAAACAAACACCACCGTCAGATTCATTTATACAGAGCTTTATACAATACAGATTGATTCAAAAACAGGACAATAACAGAATCAATGATGCAAACTTCATCAGATATGAGACAAATTCAGATTAAAAAAAATGTATCCGCCTCAACATTCACATGAAAATAGGTGGATGCAAACATAACTCATCAATTATGAAACCAATTCTATACAGTTATAAGTCAGAATAAAGTCTCCCAACACACTCCAGACGGAGGTTTACCTTAAAGTAACAGCAGCACACCGAGTGTTTCTGCTCCGTCTGGCCGTAGAAATACTCCTCTCTGTCAAGAGACACACAATCATTACTCACCGCACAGCGTTCCTCTCAACGCCCTGCTTCAGTGCGCTCGTTTCTTACCCGGCGAGCACCTCGATGGGCGAGCGTTGGGCCGCGGCGGGACTCTGAGAGTCGGAGCAGCACGGACACAGGATCCGTCCCAGCAGCAGAAGCATGATGATTCCTGACGGGACCAGAACAAACACCAGCAAAACGCCCACATCCGTGAAGGCCAGCGACAGTCCTGACAGAAACACAGACGGGACGCGCTCAACATCGACAGGTCGTGGGTTTGATTCCCAGAGAAAACAAGAACTGATCAAATTTAAATATTAACCTTGAATGCAATGCAAGTCCCTTTGGATTCAATGTATATAAAATGTGTCATATTTCACCCCAAGAAAAACAGAAAATGTGTTTAATTCTCAAGAAAGCAATGTCTGGATGCGTGCTCTCACTCTGCGGTGTGACGGTGAGGACGGTCTGAGCCGGGCTTCCGTGGAAGTCGGGAGGGTTGCGGACGGCGCAGATGTACGTGCCGTTATCGGTGAGCGAGGCGTTCAGCAGCTGGATGGAAGCGTCGCCGCGGGACGGGCTGCCCAGCCACTTCACGCGGTCCTTAAAATAATCCTCCACCGGCGTGTACGCTTGAGACGAGAAGTGGAAGAACTAGAGAGAAACACAGAACGTGTTCAAAAGCAGTTTGATGACCCGAGTGACCTCTGACCCCTGGGTCCGCCATCAGATCAATGATTCACGATTCATGTAACTCACCATTTTGGCAGGACCGCCGGTCTCGGGCCTGAAGCTCCAGTCGACGGACATGGCGCTGGTCAGCCGACTGGAGGAGGTGAAGGAGCAGGAGAGGGTGACGGTGGATCCTCGGATGACGCTGATCTCTGCAGGAGCCGTCACTGAGATACAACACACACTCCTCAACAGCACTGACACACACACACACACACACAATATTACGGTTAAGGGCCGTTCAGACCAACATCCACACCAGCAGACGATGTTGTTCTGTTTATTAAACTGTTGTCGTCTGTCGCTTTAAACGCTTGAGCTCTTTAAAGCAGGATGGATTCTGATTGGCTGTCAATGTTTTTATCGGTCATCTAGTCTTTTCTTCTCTATTGCGTCGTATATCCAAGTGAAACGCTTCTCAAACAAGAACAAATGTAGGGCGGGGCTTGATTTTGTCCGTGGGGAATTGATTGGATGGTTGTGGTTTGCTATTGGTGGACCTCGTGTGATTGACAGGTTGCCCCGCCCTCGTCATCAGAGAAGAGAAGAGATGCTGCAAGAGGGAGGAGAAGATATTATGGTGACTTTAAAATGATATCTTTATCATTATCATATAGATATCGTATATAACTGGACTTTAGTGTGAATCAAAAGCAGATCACATCATGATCAGCAGACGTGTGTCTGTAACGTCTGAGTTTTGTTGCATCACTCGCTCTCAGTCTCGTTTATTAGTGTAGATTATTAGACTGTAAACGGTGCAGGACATGAATCAGATATGTCATATCTGACGTTCAGTTCCTCAGAATAATAAAAATCATAAATTGCATACTCTATAAACTACAGACTCACTAACTGACTAGATTCTGTTATGTAATCAGCTGCACAAACACAATCACTATGATACGTTTTATTATGTTAAGACTAAGAACTATCTGACTGACTAGCAGTTAGTTAGGGGTAATTATCAGTCTTACTTTTCAGATTCAAATTAGACCAATCTACCTTACTTAAAGTTATGAGCATTACTGAAGAAAAACGATGACTAACTTTTATGCAACCGGCACATTCTCAAACAGAGTCTGTCCAGAAACAAACACTGCATGACTGAAGGTCCAGTAAATGAAACTCCATCAGATCATGTGATGATGTCACTTCTGGGACGAGCCTGTGATCTCACGCCATGACATCATACTGAACTCGGTGTGTGTGACTGTGTGGAGATTCATTCTCTTCATATGAGCTTCAGAGATTTAATTAGGAGTTCACTGTTGATTAATCTGTCATTGACAAACATAAATAGTGATGAAAGCCAAAATATTAAACATCACAGATGTATATTTACTGAATAATCCACAATTTTGTAGAGGAGGTCAAAATGACCATTTTCACCTGAGATTTGGAGCCAAATTAGAGGAGTGAAAAATGACTTTATAAAGATGGCAGCATCATTATTTTATTTCTACACAGAGATTGGTAGATCTATTAGTGAAATCTGTTGACTTTATCAATCTTTGTTTCATTATATGCCAACAGTGACAGTTCAAAAATGGAACAAAAGCACTTCTTGTGTTTTTGCCTCAAGTTTGCATGTCTGTAACTCAAGAAATGTTAAAGATATCTTAATATCCTTTTAGATTCTTCTTAACAAATCCTTCTCTAGGCATCCATATTCTTAAGGCCCTCGATGGTTCAATCCCAGAAATGTGGGGATTTCAATGTGGCTCCATGAGTAAACTGCTCATTTTCAATGATCAAAAACCAAATGCGAGTCATTTTGCATACAGTTAAACACTTATTGTGTTTAAAGAAGAATGTCTGAAGAATAAATAATGTTGAAACTAGAAATGTATCTTGTTTCCCTCTATCAAAATAATTGCATAAAACATGACTCTCTGAGTACCAAAAATCAACTGAAAATGGTTAAATTGAGGCACAATAACTTGCTCTCAAAAGTGTATTTATAAGAATCTCTATTTGAATCAGTTTTAGGGATATTTTGACGATGGGATTTTGTTCATTTTAACAGCTTCTGAAGCTACCAAGAGTTCATAAACGCAGTATCATAACTACACGTTACCGCACTGACATCCCTATATCTATGAGATTGAACCATATAGAGCCTTAAAAATGAAGATTACAGAAGAAAAGTTTCATAAGAACAAGAATCTAAAATGATATTAAGATATCTTTAACACTTCTTGAATTAAAGACATGTAAACTTCAGAAAAATGTTTGTTTTTGGCACTCAGAGAGGTGTGTTGTGTTCAATTGTTTTGATAGAGGGAAACAAGATTCATTTCTAGTTTCAGTGTTATTGATTCTTCAGATATTCTTCTTTAAAACACAACTATCAGCTGTTTAAAAAGTTACCTACATTTGGTTTTCAATCACTGAAAATGGGTCAAATTCAACAATTTGAACATGGAGCTGCTTTGAGATCTCCATATCTATGGGACTGAACTATATAGAGCCTTGAAAATGAAGATTACAAAAGAAAAGTTTATTAAGAATGAGAATCTAGAAGGATATTAAGATATCTTGAATACTTCTAGAGTTACAGGCATGACAACTTTGGAAAATGAATATTTATGGCACTCAGACAGGAATGTTCTATACAATTGAGTTGAATAGAAATAGAAAAACACGAGATACATTTCTAGTTTCAACATTATTTGTTCTTCAGATATTCCTCTTTAAAAAGAAAAAGTATCAGCTGTATGAAGAGTGACCCACATTTGGTTTTTGACCACTGAAAATGTGTACAATTGACCAATTTACTCATGGAGCCACATTAAGATCTCCATATCTCTGGGACTGAACCATCAAGGGCCTTTAAAATAAAGATACCAAAAGAAAAGTTTGTTAAGAACCAGAATCTAAAATGACATTAAGATATCTTTAACACTTCTTGAATTAAAGACATGTAAACTTCGGAAAAACACTTTTTTTTGGCACTCAGGTGTGGGAAACAAAATACATTTCTAGTTTCAGTGTTATTGATTCTTCAGATATTCTTCTTTAAACAATAAATATCAGCTGTATAAAAAGTGACTCACATTTGGTTTTCAACCACTGAAATTCACCAATTTGATCATGGAGCTGCTTTGAGATCTCCATATCTATGGGACTGAACTATACAGAGCCTTGAAAATGAAGATTACAAAAGAAAAGTTTATTAAGAATGAGAATCTAGAAGGATATTAAGATATCTTGAATACTTCTAGAGTTACAGTCATTACAGCTTTAGAAAAAGAATATCTATGGCACTCAGGAAAGTTTTGGACAGAAATTTGTTTTTTTACCACTGAAAATGTGTAAAATTTACCAATTTACTCATGGAGCCGATTAAGATCTCCATATCTCTGGAAATGAAAAGAGATCTTGAGGCAAAAACACAAGAAGTGAACTGTCACTGTTGGCATATAATGAAACAAAGATTGATAAAGTCAACAGATTTCACTAATAGATCTAACAATCTCTGTGTAGAAATAAAATAATGATGCTGCCATCTTTATAAAGTCATTTTTACACCCCTCTAATTTGGCTCCAAATCTCAGGTGAAAATGGTCATTTTGACCCCCTCTACAAAATAGTGGATTATTCAGTAAATATACATCTGTGACATTTAATATTTTGTCTTTCTTCTTCATTTATGTAAACACATGACAGATATAACAAGAGTACCAACACTTTACAATAAGGTTCCTTTAAACATTAATTCACCACATTTGTAAACATGATCTAATAATGACAAATACTTCTAAAGCATGTATTAATCTTAGTTCATGTGAATTCCAACATTTACTTATACATTACTAAAATCAAAAGTTGCATCTGTTAATATTATTTAAAGGACCCGAGTTAACATGAACAATGAACAGTTGGATTTTTATAAACTAACGTTAACAAAGATTAGGCCTAATAAACACTGTAACAAGTGTATCTACTTTTTATTGTCAGTTAACTTTAGTTAATGCATTGGATCTTACCGTAAAGTGTTATGGGTTTAAAATAACTACATTATATTCAGTTAACGCTGGAATTCAGCGAAATGTGTCGTAACATGTATGTATTTACACACGGCAGATGATTGACAGGGTCTTTTCTCGGGTGTCGTTTTCACCCAAACAGAAAGTAAAACAAACTCAACGGATCTCAAATTACACCAAGTTATAGATTTACAGTCTCTCAGAAACAAAAGCCACCTCAAATCCCTGAAAGCCTTTTATCAAAGTTGTTCAGTCTCAAAGTGAGCGAATAAAAAAGCAGAACTCACCGAAACCCACGTAAACACACGATAAAACTCCTTTAAACGAGCTTCTGTTTACATCCATGATAAATAATAGCACATATATAATAACATACGAGTGCTTTTGAGTGAATATGAGCAGATATTTGAGCCGATATTAGGAGCGTTTGTGTCGCTGCTTGTATTTGTCCTCCATGTTTGAGAGTATTTGATACCTGCCGAACAGGTGAAACAGGAAGTCCAAATACAGACTCTAAAAACACACCAAAATCACTATTAATGTCTCAAAACCTCTGATCAAACTCTCAAAACTCTATTAAAACCTGTGCAGAAATTAATGTATTATTAGTGATATATTATTAATATATCAGCCATGATGTGAATGTGATATAAACTCTCTCTTTGTGGCCTAAAGGTTTTATGTCAGATTATATTAACAATTGATTCAATTCTCATGAAGTTTAGACTGTTTCCTATTAAATAGAAATGAGCTTTATGAAAAGATGACTATGAAACACATATTAGTAGTTTCTCCAGGTGCGTTTTTGTCTGAATAGAGTAGTTTTCGATCCAAAAACTACTTATTTAAATATATAATAATTCCACGCATTGATTTCTAAAGTAAAACTACAAATTCAATTAATTTTCTATAAAATATATTTTTTAAAATCCTATTGCAGTAATCACAAATGACTATGATTGGTCCATCCTGAGCAGCGCTGAGGAAAGTCGATCATGTGACCGGTGACACGTGACAGAGGCGTCTCTGTGCTGTATCAGCAGCGTCTGAACAGTAGAGGGCGCTGAACAAACCACATAATTCAACCCAATAGATTTTCTGTGTGCATGTGTGTGTGTTATAAATTTGTTTAAAGATTTGTTTAAAATTTTTTGTTGTCGATTTGTTTAAAAAGTTATGTGGCACATTATGAGCATGACCAATTTCTTAGTGTTTATTTTTTATGATAAAACTCAAGAACAGAAATGCAAATAACATGAAATCACACAATAAAACCTTGTGTCTTTTTAATGTAGATTTACTGATGGAAAAGCATTAGTGTGTGTGTGTGTGTGTGTGTGCTGTCATGCTGAATTTCATCTTCCTGTACAGAACAGTGATATTCTGTGTGTTTAGAGTGCAGTGCTCAGATCGACACACAGGGGGCGACAGACAGCAGTTCCTGCAGTGATTCATTCAGTCAGTGTGGATGTGTCTCTTCCTCATCATCATCATCATCATCCAGTGTGTGCAATAGCAGTGCAAACCTCTGTGAGGTGAAGAGAGTTAACCATAGCAACCAAGGTCTGTCCGTTACCAGAGAAATATAAACCTGTCCCTTCATTACAGTCACAAAAGAGCAAGATCCGTACATATTCTGAAGAAAACGTGTTGATTCCCGTGCAGAAGCCGTGACACTTCTCGTGATCTGTAAGATGAATATGAGTTATAGTGACGCTTGATGACTAAAGAGTTACAGATGAAGGCACATCACCCGACTCCAGAAAACTCCTGGCAATCACTGAGATATCAAGGGAAACCACGCGTGTGTGAGTTTGTGATGTGAAATGATTTCAGAAGCAAAGCTCATCCGATCTCTCCGAGCAAATGCCTCACCAGCCCGTCAGGACCTTCTGCTCTTGTCGCAGGATCATGTGGTTTTGTTCCGGATTATTCCTCCGTCTGTGACTGCGACGCACGAACACGACCATCATCACCACCAGAAGAATCAACAGAATGGCGCCTCCAATGGCCACACAGAGAATCACAATCTCAGAGAGCGAGGCTGAAACGACACGGAGATCATGTGAATGACTCGCGCCTGCAACGCAAACTCTCAGGCATTTGAAAACACATGATGTCCAGAGAGGACATCATTAGGCTCTGCAATGAGCACCACTTGAGTGTAGACATAGCCACAGACAGAATGAAAGCTGACGCTCACCTGTAGTGACGACTCGTAGACGCACCTCACCGACATTACCGTGCACATCTGGCGGGTTTTTCACCTGACAGCTGAACGTCCCGTTGAAACTAAAAGGCACTTTCCGCAGCACTATGGACGCATCGCGGCCGCTGACGTCTCCTGCCCAATCCACCTTCTTCCGGAAGCGGCCCTCATTAGGAGAAAAGGGCTTCTCGTGATAATAAAACACCTGATAGAGAGACAGTCAGAATGAAGTGCAGAAGGAAACAGAAAACACTCGCATGTGGTCCAGCGCGTCTCACCGTCTCCTCTTGTCCGGGACTGAGTGGCCTGAAGCTCCAGGACACCGTGACGCTCGACTCTCGGATCGCAGATGAACTCTGGAAGGTGCATTTGAGACGCACGTCTGTCCCGTTAACAGCCTTCACCTCACCGGCCGTGAACACTCGGATACCAGCGACACACCAGCCTGGAGACACAGATTATTGTCATTCGCAGTGCGCTGTCGACATGCACTTCCACAAATCATTATAGTGAAGTTAGCCACTCAGGGAAGAGTTAACCGACCAAAATTATACTGTAAAGCAAATAAACGTTTTATTTTATACAAAATATATATTTTACAAAATAATCTGGACTATTGATTTTTATTGATTTTAATTGCTATAAAATCAAAGCCGTATGTTAAACCAAGTTGTGTTCCAAATTTAAAATCGATATCACAAAAACTGAGCCTAACAGCCCATTTCCATGGTAACGCAATGTACAATTTCAACACAGTTTCCACAGTTTAAGCTTTACAATAATACCTTGATGATCTATGAGTTTATTAATAAACTTTCATAGCTCAAAACCTCCTCTTCAGTCCAAACGGAGCATTTACTAAAACTAAACTGCAGATAGTAAAACTGACTGAACTTCTCATTATTCCTGAAGACAAACAGAGGATGTTAATATGAGTCTGAAGAATCACACGGCAGACGCAGGTGGAGTTTGTTCTGTTCACACGAACTTCCTGAAAGAGTGGAACGACTGGAGAAAACAATGGAGTAGATCTAATCACTTACACACACACACACACACACACACACACTCTCTCTCTCTCTCTTGCACACACACAATTCAATACAATTCAATTCAACTGAGCTTTATTGGCATGACTGTGGGATGGCACAATGTTGCCAAAGTAATAAACATGTAACAAGTTATACAGGTATAGATTAATAAATAAATAAATAAATAAAAGGAAGAAAAAAAACATATACATGGCTATATTGTAAATTTGTCATCACATAACTTAACAAGTGGTAAAAAATACAGGGTAAATAAATACAGAGAGCAGTAATGAGATGAAAACAAAACAAAAAAAAAAAACAAAAAATGAAAGAAGAGGGTTCATTCTTTTCCCTCATAATATGGCAGGAGGACACACTTCTCTTTCTCTCCCAAGATATAACAGAGTTTGTCTATGTGGCTTGCTTGCTGGAATTCAGGTAGAATTTGAGCAATTTGGGTGAAATAAGTTTCTCTAATGTTGTTATATTTGCCGCAGTGTGTGAGGAAGTGAAGTTCATCCTCTACGACTCCATCAGAGCAGTGTGAGTCTGAGCTCTCTGGATCTCCAGCTCCACTTGTGTCGATCCGTCTCCACACACACACACACACACACACACACTCTCTCTCTCTCTCTCTCACACACACACACTCTCTCTCTCTCTCTCACACACACACTCTCTCTCTCTCTCTCACACACACACACTCTCTCTCTCTCTCTCTCTCTCACACACTCTCTCTCTCTCTCTCTCTCTCACACACACACACACACACACTCTCTCACACACACACACACACACACTCACTCTCTCTCTCTCTCTCTCTCTCTCTTCACACACACACACACACACACAAACACTCACTCTCTCTCTCTCTCTCTCTCTTCACACACACACACACACACACAAACACTCACTCTCTCTCTCTCTCTCTCTCTTCACACACACAGACACACACACACACTGTCTTAAATGTTTCTGTTTACTCTGTTTAGAAGCTTATTCAAGTCACATCATCAATAAAGCTCCTATAAAGTTGTTCTGATTCTGATATTTGAAATGTTCATTGTTTATGCAGTGGAATCTGTGAATGAATGGATGACAGCGCGCGTGCACAGGTAACCCGATTATAGAGCGCGTGATGATTGACAGGTGTCACTCACAGCAGCGCAGCGTGAGAATCGGATTATAACTCGAGGATCTGCGGTGATCATTAATTCACCTCGAGAACACAGGAAACAGAATTCACCCATTAATCAAAAACAGGAAACATGCCATGATACAGTCATCCAGTCGCGAGACAATAGATGACAAACATTAAGTGCAGTGGAAAAGAAGGAAAAGAGTTTAACATCGCTTCTCACTGCTGTACTGAATCAATGAAATCTATAGAAGTTTTGGAAATTTGCTAAGAATGATGAAGAAGAACACACTGACCTGAGGCGGCGACCATCATCATCATCATCATCATCTTCATCCTCATATGAGCCCGTCGAACACGCACGAGTCCGATCACACACACACTCAATCAAAGTCTGAGCCTCCCGACACATGGACGCGCCGCGCGCTCCCGCCCCTCAGGAAACACAGACCAGCAACAGTATTTTACTTACACATGTGACTCTCATTAAAATTAGATGATGAAATATCAATTAAAGGCAGAAGGTTTTAAAAAAAAGTCAATAATACTCCTCAATCATTTCAAATCGCACAAAACTTTTGTCAAAAGTGTGTTTTTTTTAACAATAAATGTCACTTGCTTTGTTGCTTTCTGGTTAAACGCGTTCTGCTGTGTAAAGCTGAAGTATTTGAGTTGAAGATTAAATGCAGCAGATCACAAAGTTGTGATTAATGTGTTCATGCCAAGAGTTGTTTTATGGAGCAAACAAAAATATGTTCTAAAAACATGTCGGTACACTCTAAAAAATGCTGGGTTAAAAAGAAGTTATTTTGGGTTCATTTTTTTGCCAGACATAGTCATTTTTAAACAATAGTTGAGTTAAATAAAACTGCCCAGCAGATTGGGCGAACATTTAACCCAACCGCTGGGTTTGTCAATAACGTTCGAATTTATGAAAACATTATTTCTGAATGTTCAAAATGTCCATTTTTTTTTTTTAATGTTTAAAAGCGTTTTTTCTTGGTTATGTGAACATTCCATTTCATCATTCTTCAAACATTAAGGGAACGTTACATTTGAATGTTTTCTGAACGTTCTGAAACAAGTAATAACATTTAAAAAACGTTAGACGAATGTTCGACCAAAACATTTAAGAAAATAAAACGCTGTATGAATAATGTTTTTGTGCTAACGTTTAGAGAACATTAATTAAAGACCAGACAACTTTGAACGTTCTATGAACGTTTCTGGAAGAACGTTTATTCATAACTTTGAGAGAACCTTGTCAGAACGTTCTCAGTCTCAGGATGAGGATCTGCATCAGATTGTCTTCTGAAGCTTCAGCACACGGTGGCGCTACAGACTCACATTCACTCCTGCTGAATCACCAGTGATCAAATACTGAAACATGGTTTCTCCTTCTAACATCTCAGTATCATCATATATTAAAGCACGAATCTCTGCTCTGTTATGAAATCAATACAAATACAATCTTGAATACCATTTTGATAAGAGAGTGTCAGTACTGATGTGGAGTAAACACAGAAATACAGATGTAGATGTGTGTGTGCATATATTTGTTTCTGCTGCAGGATCTTTTCATTGACGTCACTTCATTTAATCTTTCTAAGGAATGAAATTATACTTTTAATACTCAAATACTTTTTGGGGTCACTGTGAAATTAAATTCACTTCTGTTATTTCATAGATATCTTCATATTGTCTCTAAAACAGCAACAGAACATCATTTAATTGTCTGAACGATGAGAAGGAAACTGATCATTTTCATATTCAGTATTATTTAATGCACCTGATCTGACATGAACTAACAATTACAGCTGTGTTTTAATTAACTAACATTAACAATGATTAATAAAAACTAATTGCTCATTGTAAGTTGATGTTAACCTTGTTGTAAAGTGTTTGTTATATTTCATGTGTTTCAGTTGAATGAAGCTCTTGAGGAGTTTCTGAGAGAAGTGGAGCAGTTGAGCAGATGAAAGCGAGCAGAAGGAGAACGAGGGCGTTTGAGGTTTCCTCTTCCTGTAGAAGAAGCACAGAGACGCTGAGAGATCAGAACAGCATTTGACATCAGGACAGTAAACCATCCGCAGCGATGATTCTCACGGGCTTCGTGTTTCTGATGCTCACGGCGGCGCTGAGTCCAGCTGAGGGTCAAGGTGAGGTTCTGATCACAACCCATCCATCCTGATCAATAGAGATGATTCATTATCTGAGCTGATGATTACATGAGCGTTTCATACCATTATTCTAACGTGTTGTTTACTCGTTTACTTTTGTCTTCCATCATTTTTGTTATAGAAATCAAAGAGATCACAGCAAATAGTGTCATTTTGACCTGCTCTGGAAGTGGAGATCAAGAAATAACATGGAAGAAGGAATCAAAAGAATTTGGTGAAAAAAATCAGGTCCAAACAGTTCTAGCGAATAATGGAATAGTTGAAGGACAGTTCAGCTGTGAATATAAAAAAGAATCAGACATCACCAAACACTTGTTCTACCTCAATGTAAAGGGTGAGGAAACTTCTTCCTGAAAACACTGATTATTATGACACTGTTTTTCATCATTAATATGTTCACATCACACTCTTTCTCTCTGTCAGTGTGTGAGCACTGCTACGAGTTGAGCGGGCTCTTGGTGTGGGGCGTCATATTCGGTGACTTACTGCTTACAGGAGGAGTTATTCTCATCGTCTACATGTGTGTGTCGAAAAACACTGGCAGCACACAGCAGAAAGGTACAAAACACACACACACACACACACACAAACACACACACACACACACACACACACACACACACACACACACACACACACACACTCACACACACACACACACACACACACACACACACACACACACACACACACACACACACACACACACACACTCACACACACACACACACTCACACTCACACACACTCACACTCACACACGCACACACACACGTCTTTTAAGCCATTTGGTTTATGAGACACAGGAAGTGTCCTTGTAAACCATGTTTACGTTGTAATACCCATGTTATTATACACATTTGTGTCCTCATAAACCATGTATACAAGAACACACACACACTAACATATGATCTCACGCACAGACACACACACATCTGTTATTCTGTATTTAACACAAAACATTTCACCATTTTCATAGTTTAATTTGTTTTTCTACAGCATCAAAATCACGAACAGCAGGCGCTCCTCCACCTCCAAACCCAGATTATGAGGTACGTGTGTGAATGCATGATGTGTGAAATAATGTCAAAGCTGAATTTTATATGACATTGCATGTAGTTATTAATGAGTGTTTCATCACCACAGAATGAGGTAAAAAAAAATGAGGTAAAAGTTAAAGTGTGCTGTGATTGGTCAATAATCCAGCGTTCCAGCTAACAAAGAACATTTTGCTAACGTTCCCATTAAGTTATGAAAACATTATTTCTGAATGTGAAGTGTTCTCTTTTATAACTTTTTTTTGGTTATTGAATGTTTGCATAACATTCCATTGTATCATTCTTCAAACATTGTGGGAATGTTACTTTTAAATGTTCTCTGAACGTTCTGAAACATTTAAAAATGTCCAACTAAAATATGCCTGAAATAAAACGCTCCATGAATGATGCATAAATGATGTTTTTGTTCTAATGTTTTGAGAACATTATTAAAGACCAGATCACTTTGATGATGATTGAACATGATTATTTGTTATTTATGCAATAAGACTGCTTTATAGTGAATATATATTCCACACTGCATAACACAAACTCAAGTGTCTTTCTGAATAAATACATGAAATGAATGAGCATTTGTGAATATTTAGCAGATGATTAACTGTAAACTTTTGATTGTAATTGTAATTTTGTGTGTTTGTGTTGTTTTCAGAGACTGAATCATAACACGCGCAGCACTGATTTGTACGCAGGCCTTCACAAATAGACGCTTCAGATGTGTGTACAAGAGATTTACTGTAAAACAGTTTCCGAATTAAACTCTGATGAATCATAGTGTTTCTTAAACAGCCCCATTTGTTCCACAGTATATATTATTGATTATTGACATTCATGTGAGAGTCAGACTGAGACTCACTGATCAGTGTTTGTGATGTTTATGTACGGTTCGTGAGAGTAACTCTGCGTTTGGAAACTTCTGCTCATGAAACATCGGAAACTCATGATGGAAACAGCATGTGAAATACTGTAACTAAACAAGTCTGTCTTTGTGCTTTGTTGTTTTGAAGATTGTGTGATTTCTTGTATGTTGGTAATCTTGTTTTTTTCACAGACATTTTCATGTTTTTACAAGAACGATTCATTCTAGATTTTATCTTATGCAAACTTACTTAAATCAACATCTAAATGAACTGAGTCGAGGGCTGAATGATGCAACTGCTGTACTGGGAAAATACAAGTGAAAAATAAAGTTGATTTTGTGCAACTTGTGGAGTGATTTGTGAATAGTTTATCTCAATACTCAATACATAACTCACTTTTTCAAAACTCATCAGTCTATGTGGGCTGAACTGTTGATCATTTATCATTGCTTTGGCACAAAATGCATTCAATGACGACGTCTTTTAAATGACATGAATTCTTTTCTCACAAAGAAAACACCATTAAAATTATTCAGGCCAATCTGCACGTTTACATGCTCCTTTCAAAACTGTTCAACTTGAGGTCAAAACATAAAACAAAACTGAATAAGTAATAAAATAAAATATATTCCAAATCTAAAAATGAAACACTATCATTGAAATACCGTCTTTCAATTTCATCACCATCTATACAAAAGGGGAAACTTGCAAAGGAAATCACTGTACAGTGCTACTTTTTGTAAGACTTTTTAGCTCATTGTTTCATCTGCCTCGGAGCGGAGGATACATGTTCAGCTCTTGAGGGAGCTGGATGCGCTCAAAGTGACAAGTTTTTGGGAAGGAGGCTCACTCACACTTGTCCCTTTTTTCGAGGGGAGAGGGACAGGCACCAGGGCTGGATCGGGAATCACACGTTGTGCTGCTGGAGGAGTTTGGGAAAGGTATGTCGATTTCCCGGTCTCCTCAAGCCAGTTCGAGTGATCTTTTGGATTTAGAAGCCAGCTCAGCAGACTCTTCTGATCCAGCAGAAAGCTGGGGAGCTAAAATCCAGAACTAAGTTTTTATTAGCTGGACTCGTAATCGGCGTCAGGATATGCTAAAATATATATTATTTTTAGCCATGTCAAAGGATTATTTCACCAACCTGTGTGAACCTGAGAGGAGGAGATGTATTGAGAAACTAAAATTTACCCATTCTTCCTGCTGATGCTTCACGTCTTATTGCCTGTATTCACTTTTGTCTCCTTAAAGGCTGGCTTTTACGGTTCGGTAGCTTATAAAAACTTAGTTCTGGGATTTTTAGCTTGTTTGCTGTACATCCTGTCACACAGCAGCTTTTAGGCATTGTTCTGTCTTTTGTTAGAAGCAAGAAATAACAAGGGGGCAGCTTCACGCAATACAAAGTCAATGGAGAGGGTTGGACTGTCCCCCGGTGTGGGCGTGGCCTAAATGCGCTCTGTCTCTATACTGGGAATTATTGGATGTGATGGCCTGCGCTACTGCAAGAAATTTAGAACAGATTCAGCTGGGAGAACATCTAGCAACTGATTAAGTTAATTGATATCAGGTCTGTAACATGATTAGCTATAAAAGGGATGTCTTAGAGAGGCAGAGTCTCTCAGAAGTAAAGATGGGCAGAGCTGTGAAAAAGATTGTGGAATACTTTAAAAACAATGTTCCTCAACGTCAAATTGCAAAGGCTTTGCAAATCTCATCATCTACAGTGCATAACATCATCAAAAGACTCATCGGCATGATTGTGTCAATGACATTACTAAATGGGCCCAGGAATACTTCCAGAAACCACTGTCGGTAAACACAATCCGCCGTGCCATCTGCAGATGCCAACTAAAGCTCTATCATGCAAAAAGGGAGTGAACATGGTCCAGAAGCGCCGTCATGTCCTGTGGGCCAAGGTTCATTTAAAATGGACTGTTTCAAAGTGGAAAAGTGTTCTATGGTCAGACGAGTCCAAATTTGACATTCTTGTTGGAAATCACAGGTAATGAGGAAGATAGTAAATCATCTCTTTTATTCTACTTTATGAATAAGGGTCAAGTAGGATAATGCGCTCCCTTGTGGATGGGTTTCTATAAGTCGACTGTGTGCACAAAGCTATAGTAAAGGGAGTCGTGTTGGGTAGAACGCCATGCATCCCATGCTCCTCTTTACTTCTCCATCGAAGTTTAAGTAGTGCTAGAGAGCTTAGCTCTAAAGCAGGGGTGGCGAACTGTAGCTTTCTAGTAACCCTTCAGACCTTGATTAGCTGGTTCAGGTGTTTGATTATGGTTGAAGCAAAACTCTGCAGGACTGCGGCTCTCCAGGACCGGCGTTCGCCACCCCTGTTCTAGGCGAAGATACATTAGGGTTGGTGTAAGGTAAATGGAATTTTTTTGGGAAGTCTGCAAGCATCCCTCTATTGTATTTAACTCTCTCCCCAAACCGGTGTTGGGGTTTAAAGTGCTCCCTTAGGTCAGGGCTGTTTGGTAATGAGAGTTGCTATGGGCAGTACACTATGCGTCCCATGTTCCTCGTTTTACCCACCTCTCCAATTTGTTTCAGAGTTTAAGTAGGGCTAAGAGATTCCCTTAGCATATTTATTCCTCAGGGTTCAGGTAAGGCAGATGAATTATTATGGACAGTCTGCACAGTGTCTGTCTTTTCATTTGCCCCCTTTCCCAAGTGTTGTTGGTTTTAGGTAGGCCTGTGACCCCTCGCTCGGTAAAGCAGAACAACATGCGTTCGACACTCTTCTTTTACCACCCTCTCCAGGGCTGAAAGCTCCCTGTAAACAAATGCTCCCTTAGGGTCGATAATAGGTAGATGGAATTATGTTGGGCAATCCACATTGCGTCCCTCTATTCCATTTACCTCCCTCCCCAACTATGGTTGGGGCTTGAAGTAGAGACTTTTGTCCTCTTGGTATGGATGCTATTATAATGAAGTCTGGTTGTCAATGGCAGAATGTTAGCGTCCCATGAACTGTGTGAAGAAGAGTTTTGAAGAAATGTGTCCTAGTGACTGTAAAAAAACACTTTCACATACGGTGGTCTGCAGTATAGAAACACAATGAGCATGTGTGTATTTGTGAGAATGTATAACCAGCTAAATACTACTTAAAAAGTAACGTTCCCATAATGTTTGCAAAATCAAGAAAAAAAAGTTTTAAGACATTTAATAAAATGGATGTTTTGAATGTTCAGAGAATATTCAGAACTACCATTTCATAACCTAATGGAAACATTAGAAAAAAACTCAGAGAATATATTTTTGTTATCTGGGTTTGCATGTGTGGATGTATAAATGCTCGTGTCTGTGAGGTTGATGAGAACGTTGATATTGTGCTGCAGGCGGTTTGCTGCTTTCGTCTCTGAACGGAAACCACACAGAAGACATACCAGAAATTATCTAGTGACTAATAATAACCAATCAAAGACAACGGTTTATTAAAAGAGTTCTGATGACGTCATAAAGCTGAACTGAATTTATTTCATCATTTACTTCCCATAATGTTGTTTCAAACCTGAATTACTTTACTTCTTCCGCTGAACACAAAAGAAGATATTTCGAAGAACATCGGGAACCAAACAACATTGACTTTCATTGATATTTCTCAAAATATCTTCTTTTCTGTTTCACGAAAGAAAGTCATGCAGGTTTGAACCACACAAATGATGACAGAACGATCCTTTTAAAGTTAAATGTTCACAATATTTTATTTGTGGTTCTACCTGCATTATATTCATATCTTAACTGTAATCGACAGCGCGTTTTATGTGAGCAGCAAAGCGTCTGCAGAACGATATCAACGTTCACATCAACATCACAGACACAAGCATTCATACATATTGCATATTCCCTTTAATAAATTCAAATGAAATCACTTTGTTCTGTGATGAATCTTTGTTGAAAGAATCGACGGCACAGCTCTGGTAGTAAAGACAGATTTTATTGACTCGAGCGAAGCGTTTATTTGAAGCATCTACATTTACAGGAACACTAAATCGAATAAAGAGATCAGAGCGTTAATGAAAGCGTGTTAAAGAGCAACACAGCTGTATTTGATGAAACACACAGATTTCTTCTAATAATCTCAGGGTGACAGGGGCTGTTTGGAGTTCTTCGGTTTGCGCGCCCCGTGAAGAGTGCTGTACTCGCTTGAGCGCGCGTTCAGCGGCTGGACAACAGATAAAACACATGTTAGAGATTCACATTCATTTCAGTTATTTAATAAAATTACATTTTCAATCCCACATTAATAAAACTTCACGTTAATCATCTGCATTTAATGACCATCCTCTAGTGAGGAACTTCTTTATAACATATTAAAGCCAGCTAGAAATCGCTATGTGTACAGACTGAATTCAAGCTGTGAAAAATCTAATTATAAATTTATCTAAAATATTATCTGGGTTTTCTTAGTTTCTAATATTAATATTTTACCCATCATAAGAGTATTTTTAGATATACAAACAAATATAGAAACAATTGAATTGTTTGTCAATAGAATAAAATAATGGTCTAAGTGTTTAATGTTAGTTAATCTAACTTAACAAATATGCATTAACTAATATTCCTTTAGTTAATAAAATACAGCTGTTCATCAACAGTTACAACGTTTGATTTTAATAATGCGTTAGTAAATGTTGAGTTTAATATTAGGATAAATAAATGCTGTAGAAGTATTTTTCATTGTTAGTTCACGTTAACTAAAGTGTTACCAAAATAACTTCTAGATAAAAAATCTAGAGGGATCATGTCAAATTCAGTACATTTGATCTTATTTATTTAATATTATTTTAATTAATTTTTTACAGTTTTAAACAACTTTTCTCTAAATTTTCCCCCGGCGGCCCCGGACCCTGTGAAATACTCTGACACACATTATATAACATGCTAGTATTAGTTTTTATCGTTGCCGCTGCTCGTACCTGATACATATCTCCTGCCGAATTATTAGTGATCAGATTCTGCCGGTCAGAGGCTGGAGAGACACAGAGAGAGAGACAGATGAGTGATTTCTGATATCTGCATGAATGTGAAGCAGACTGTGAGCGCCGCACCTTTGTTGCCCTGGTAGCTGCTCCTGGTTCTGGGTTGAGCGCAGATGCTGTAAACGGCCCATCCGATCAGACCCGTGACGATGACATTACTCATCAGAACCGTGGCCAGCGCCGGAATGTTCAGCTGGATCAAATTCTCACTGCCTGCAGCGACACATTCACAAAACAACACTTTATATTAGGAGTACTATGTACTAACATGTAAATCACTCATTTGATACCACACACTTATAATGTACATACACGTTTTACATTGTACTTATATTTTAAAAAATACCTGCATGTAATCAGAGCTCTAATTAATTTCTGTAGTTATATCTATAATTACACTTTTGGCCTTTTAACCCACACTTAAACCGCCCCAAACCTGTCCTAACTTTACCCGTATCCACCTCAATAACAACATGAACACAATATCTACACAGAACTTGTGTATTTTTTTAAGTACATAATAATTAACGATAATTAACATTTATTAATAAGTTCAATGAATAATAATTAAACAATAATCATTTATTAAATTGTTTATTAATAAATGTTCACCTTTTGATTATTATTGTTGCCTCTAGTAATTATGTGTCTGATTTTTAATTTCCAACCTATTTTGGGTTTGTTTTAAGTCAGCCATATAGTCATTTTTAAACAACAGTTGAGTTAAATAAAACTACACAGCAGGTTATTTAACCCAGCTTGGGTTGTTTTTAACCCAGCATTTTTTTAGAGTGTTGGCATCTACGGTTCCATGAAGAACCTTTAACATCCGTGGAATCTTTCC
Source organism: Hypophthalmichthys nobilis (assembly GCA_037950665.1). Classification (NCBI taxonomy): domain Eukaryota; kingdom Metazoa; phylum Chordata; class Actinopteri; order Cypriniformes; family Xenocyprididae; genus Hypophthalmichthys; species Hypophthalmichthys nobilis. The sequence goes on from CM075479.1 coordinate 205,659, forward strand.
ATGCAGAAAAGGTTCTTTACACTGGAAAAAAGTTCTTTAGATTATTAAAATGTTCTTCACACTAAGAATTTTTTTTTTTTTTTTTTAAGAACTGATCACTGAAAGATTCTTTGGGGAATCAGAAATAGATCTTCTATTGCATCACTGTGTGAAAAAAAAAAAAAAAACCCTTTTGGAAACTTTATTGTGTACGAGTGTGTAAAAGAGTGTAAAAATGCTACAGTAAAAACCTGTTGATTAACACTATTAAGCTCTCTTACTCTATATGGAGAAAAACTGTAATAGATCAAACCTTTCATGTAATTTTACAGAAAAATACAGTTTTTGGAGTAATAAATAACAAATCAGCTTATAATTAACAGTGAAAAGCCGCAAACTGACATTCCCAGAATTCCCTGTGTGACAGAGTGTCAGATTTGATGGTTTTTCATTTTAATACTTGTGTTTTTTCTTAGTTTGTTGTATCAGTTATGTACTTTAATGTTGTTTAATGAATGTTTGCTGCAGTATTTTAGTGTCGTGTGTGTGTGTGTGTGTCCATGATGGTGATCAGTGTTTCTTCCGTATATCAGTGTTTCCCTTCAGCGTGTGATTCATCATTTATGATCAGTGTTATTATGATGTCTGTCAGTAAATCATAACAGATGTTAGCAGCAGCGAGGCCTTCATAATTCAACAGAAAATGCTGCTAGATTTACCAGTTTAATTTTTTTAAATTACAGTTTTAAATGCTCAAATGTGCATTCAAATATTCTGTGAATATGTTTATTGAATTTTTCTGGCAGTTTTTTTTTTTTTTTAATTGTACTGATCATTGAGTATAATAGTGTGGAAACACGTGCGTTTGGACGACCCGTTTGATTTATACCAGCAGCTGCAGAAGACGAAGTAAAATACAGATGAGATGTGTCAGATTCAGCTCTAAGTCGAAAAAGCAAGACTTTCTCACACTGTTCAATCCAATTATAGTGCATAATCCAATATATAGTGCATATAATTCATGTTTTATACATTTCATATAGAGTAAAATGCAGAACAGAAGTGTGGGGTGACTCTCAGCGCTCCAAAACAGACACGTTTCACTCACTCAGGACTTTGACGAGGATATTTTGTCTGACACAGGATCCATCAGGACACTCCGCAGTGATGTTGCCTACACACGAGTAGATCACATGTGCATCCTCCGTCAGTGGCTTCGGCTTAGGATCAAATGCACCATTGTTACATATCAGCTCGTTATTGGCAATAGTGATTTCTGGACCTGCAAAGTGAACAGTAGGTTAGATTATTACACCTTTTTCACTGACAGCAAAATACCACGAAAGCTTGTTTGTACCAGGAATAAAAAATAAAAAGGAAACTGCCAGTTTTTATCTCACAGTTCTGAGTTTAAATCTTGCAATACTGACTTTTTTCTCCATATTGTGAGATAAAAAGTCACAATTAGCTTTTTTTTTTATTCCCTTAGTATTTCCATAAAATACTAATGTGACTGTGAAATAGCAAATATTTCAAGCTGAAGTTGATTCTTACGCTTTTTATCCGATTCCACTGATCTCAGAGCTGTCAGCAGGCAGAACAACCAGAACAAGCGTCTTTCCATGTCTCTCAGTGATGTTTTATGATGATTATTACTCCTTCACTTTGATCTCTTCCCTGTAAATAAAGAGGTGAATCTGTTGTTGATGTGTCAGATTCACTGTCCTCCATTTTGTAGTCATGAGCGTGAGATCCGCCATGATCTCGAGCTCCTCGTCTCCAACATCAACTACAACAACAACTCTGATTCTGTCTTAATCGCTGAAATGTGCTTCACAGATGAAATAAACTAATGAAACAAGTCAAACACCGCACAGAAATCATCAGATCTCAAACTAAACACTAAAGCTTTGCTGAAATGACAGATACAGTAGTGTTTTATTAGTAAAAACCACAACATTAAAAATCATGTTCAGCACTGGATATTCTAAAACATTCTGAAATATCTGATAACACCTTACAATAAGCTTCGGATTATTAATATTTATTAATATGCAGTGGATGTTTCTAAACAACAATGAACAAAGCTTTTACAGCATTTATTAAATTGGGTTCAAATTAATTTCTACATATGCTAAAGTTGTAAAATTAATGTTTTATGAACGATCATTAATTAACAAAGAATTGAACCTGATCATATAATGGGTGATGCATTAACTAACAATGAGCATTACGTTTGTTACAGTATTTATTCCTCTTTATTAATGTTATTTAATAAAATACACAGTTCATGTTACCTCAGGTCCATTAAATAAAAATAATAATGTATTAGTAAATGCTGTATTAGTATTTTTCATTGTTAGTTCATGCTAAATATTATTGTAAAGCGTTACAGCAAAATGTTAACAAAAAAAGCGTATATCTAATAAGATACAGGCTATTAATATCATATTAAAGTTACAATCCAACATTATTTAATGTTTTAAAAAAAATATGCATTTAAATATCGCTGATTTATATTTATAATTTCTGTCAAATGTAGTTTCGTACCTCAGAGTCTCCGGATCGTGTGATTCAGACGCTGACGATGAAAGACTGCGATGAACCGGAAGTCAGAACACCCGACACGATCTGGACCTGAACTTCATCCAGATGAACTGAAATAAACAATGATGAAGAAACTCAAACTCACCGTTACATTAACTGAAACAAAAGCTCGAGATTAAGATCAAGATGATAAAATAACCGTTTTCAGTCGAGAAGAAAACACACACGTCACAGCCGTCAAATCGGTGTTGTAAACGATCGCTCGCGCGTCTGTGTGTGTTTTATGGTTGTTTTCGAGCTCTTACATACAGTCTGACATCAATAAAGAGCAAAAACTGCAGATGAAAGATCGATCCACATTGACTTCCGGTGCCGTAAACTGAAGACCACAAACACCTGCGAACATCCTTCAAAACACACACAAACTCTCTCATTCCTCACACAACATTATTACACTCATCGTGTGTGATGTGTTGTTTCTCCACAGACTTTATTGAGGTATTTTCATCATATAACTGATACAGCAACTTTCACAAGCAAGAGAGAGAAACTCGAATAATTATAATAATAAAGCAGCACCAGTTAATCTCAGGTACAGCTGCAGTTAAACTAGAGCGCCTCCTGCTGGATCTCTTCATAATGAGCTTTACAAACATTTATATACACATGATTTCATCGCCTCAGCAAGAGTACTCTTTAAACTTCTATTCATTTATAAGTATTTCACATTATCCGCAGATTTAGTGAACATTCATTTATATTACACAAATATGATGTAGCATTCCATATAGCAGCAAAGAACTCTGGGTAAATACTGATGAAAGCACATATTTACAGTCAGTACAGTGTGGAGTCCGTTAATGTACAGGTGCTTCTGAGGGAGCGAATGAACTACAGATCCCATGAATCACTCTCACTGTTTTGGGCTTTTTCAAGTATTTTCTCTGATTGTAAAACAGAATCATCAGCAGCACTACAACTAACTAATGTTCCTTACTGATCCCTAGCTAGCCTGGGGCGAAAAAAGTCCCCGTTTCCATAGTAACAGTGGATTCTCTGAACAGTGGATTATGGGTAGTGTAGTTCTTCACAAGTACAAAGCAGTCTGTCACTCAAACTCTTGCCAGTTTAATGCCCTGAACTGTTGAGCTGTTGATTTGTTTCAACAATTGATTTATAAGAACCGAATCACATTCTGCCCGCTGTCATGTTGACCTTACAGGCGTCAGGTGGATCAGGCGTGAGGTCAGAGGTCAGTGTGTGCAGATGTTCAGAGCCAGATCTCGTCGCTGCTGGTGCTGCTCACTTTATAGATGTATCCCACCATCGGATAGCGAGCGAAACCTGTCGAGACACAGTCATTCACATCTACGAGTCTCAGTGAGGAGGTTCTGGTCTCTCATTACTGGTTCTGGATATCAGGGTTATTTAAAGGCACAGTTCACCCAAAAATCAAATTCTACTAAAATGTAAATATAAATATTACTAGAGAATAAAATGTTTTTGAGGAGTCTAGAAAGCTTCTCCAGTGGATCTTTCATTCTTAAAGGGACAGTTCACTTAAAAATGTCAATTCTGTCATCATTTACTTTGATTTAGGTTTTTATTAACATATAAACATTGATCAGCTCATCGAATATGGTAAACAGAAGCTCAAGAACCAATTAGGTTTGTTCATGTGGGTCGAGAAAGCTTCTCATCAATGTTTATAAACTAAACTAAATCATGTACAGTGATTGTGTCTCTTCGGAAGACTTGGATTAAAATGCTCCATTCATATGGATTCATTTTATTCGGGTGAACTGACAGAAATCTCTTAATTGTGTTCTGAAGATGAATGAAAGTTTAAATGATGACAGGATTTACTTTGTTGGGTGAACTGTCCCTTTAAGCGTGTGGCACGCAGGTCGTGACCTCTGACCTCGAGCAGCGTAGGCCGCAGACAGATCCTCCTCTTCCTCGTCCACGCGTCTCCTCTCCAGTGTGTTCGGTCTGGAGATCTGCTGCCCTGAAACACGTCAGCTTGAGTTAGTCGTGTTGCTCAGGTGATGATGTTATATTCCAGATAAAGCGGCAGAAGGCTGTGGACGAAGAGAGACTCACCCTTACAGAGCGTCCGGTCATCGTTCAGCTGCACGTGTGACGGTAAAGACATGTTCTCTCTGGGCAGATACACGCCGTTCACCTGGATCTTCACCATGTCATGACTGCAACAACAAACAGCAGAACAGTCAGAGATCAGTCTTTCAGTGATGTTATAATTAGCAGAGAGTGCTGGGAGATGAGCGCACCATTTGGAGGACAGATGAACAGCGACGGGCTCCTCTGAGAAACAACAGAGACAGAAGCGTTTCATTTCAGTGCACATGAATACATTTACATTAAAGCTTTCGTCTGCGGTGTTGGGCGTTCAGTCACTGTACCGACGGCTTTGCTTTTGTCCTTCTGTAGGAGGAAGAACACCATCAGGGTGAAGATGAGGAGGGTGATGAAGCCGGCGACGCCACCCGTCACTATCCCAAACACCGGCACCTCCACCCGCGACTGCAGGAACTCTGGAGGAACGGGACACAAACTCATACATCTACATGACTTACACCAGCGGTCAAGCACGTGGGGTCAGCGAGATTCCTTAATGTTTCTGAAAGAGTCTCTTCTGCTCTCCAAACCTGCATTAATTTGATCAAAAATGCAGTAAAAATCTGAAATATTATTCCAATGTAAATCAGCTGTTTTCTATGTGAATATATAATAAAGTGTAATTTATTCCTGTGATCAAAGCTGAATTTTCAGCATCATTACTCCAGTCTTCAGTGTCACATGATCCTTCAGAAATCATTCTAATATGATGATCTGCTGCTCAAGAAACATTTATGATTATTATCAATGTTGAAAACAGTTGTGCTGTACGGAAGAGGATTAGGACCGAGTTATAATAAAAGCATAAAACCATCTCAAGATTAAAGTCATCATAATGCGAGATTAAACATTAAATTTAGAGAAAAAAGTTTAAATAAAATGTTGAGAAAAAACTTGTTACATTTTGGGAATAAAGTCTTTGTTTTGAGAAAAAACTTGTTACATTTCAAGAAAAAAGTAAAAAAAAACAAAACAAGAATAAACATTAAATTTTGAGAATTTGTGAAAGTCGTGTTTCGAGAAAAATCGTTACATTTCAAGAAAAAAATTGTGTTTATTCTCAACATTTTATTTCAACTTTTTTCTCAAAATTTAAAAATTATTCTCCAACATTTTGACTTTTTTTCTCAAAATTTAACAAGTTTTTTCTCAAAACAAGATTTTATTCTTAAATTTAATGTTATTCTCAACATTTTATTTAGACTTTTTTTCTCAAAATGTAAGTTTTTTCTTGAAACACGACTTTATTCTCAAATTGAATGAGTTCATTCTCAACATTGTATTTTGAGTGTAATCTGGCGTTATAATGACTTTAATCTCAAGATGTTTTTTTTTATTTATTATTATTTGACCCTAATCCTCTTCCGTAGTGCTGTTTCATATTTCTGTGGAACACATTTTATTTCCCAGGATTCTTTGATGAATGTCGTTACTGTCACTTTTGATCAATTTAGTGCGTCTTTGATGAATGAAAGTATTAATTTCTTTTAAAAAAACAGAACATTTACTAATATGAATAATGAATAAAGGTGTCGTGTCACCTGTGAGCGTGAGGTTGCTGTGGGCGGAGCCGAGGCTGTTGTTGGCGTTCACAGAGATGTTTCCTGATAGGCTGCTCAGAGTGACCTGTAGGCTGTGATTGGCCAGCCACGGGAAGCTCCGTGAGTCCAGGATGAGGAAGTCGGAGCTGTTGGCCAGCAGCTGACCGGACCGATCCACCCAGGTGATGGTGGCGGGGGGGTTGGACCGGACCAAAGCGAAGAGGATCAGGGAGAGGCCGGGGTCAGAGGTCTCGCTGTAGTGGGCGTCCACACGCAGGATCTCCGGCTGGACTGAGACACCAGGAAACAAACACACGTGTGGGAAGTTAGTTCAAGCTCTTAAAGCTGCACTATGGAACTTTGGCCTCTCTATCGCCATCTGCGGTTCAAACATAAAATTTCACTTGCGAATTCATTGTCAAATATCTGACAGATTAAAATTTGGATTAATATTACTATTATTATTACTACTAATAATATTATACTTTATAACATTATTATTATTATTATTATTATTATTATTTCATTTTAGGTTAGATATCCAACCTGACAGATCAAAATTTACATTAATGTTATGTATATGTTATTATTACAAATAAATTTACATTTAAATATCATTATTAATATTATCATTTGTATTAATATATAAAATATAACTATTATTAATTTTACATCAGATATCTGACCCGCCAGATGAAAGTGTAAATTATTATTATGAATAAAGTTTAATGTGTATTCTATAACATTATTATTATGATTCATATTTGAACAGCTGTTCTCTGTAATGTAATTTATGACAGGAGCGTGACTCAGACTCACACTGGACGTTGAGCGTGACGGTGGCGTTGTAACTCTCTCCTCCTGCAGGGTTTCGCGCCGCACACACCAGCTCTCGGTCCCAGCGCTTGGGTTTGAGTGTGAACGTGCTGTTGCGCTCGGATCCGTATTTAAGCGCTCCAGAATCCCCTGGTGATGTCATAACCAGACGCCCCGCCCCCCGGCTGCCCGTCACCTCGCTCTGCCTCTCCCCGTTCAGGTACCAGGTCAGCAGGGGCGGGGCTTGAGGATTCCAGCCCTCTGATTGGCAGCTGAACTGGTGAGTGATGTTCTCCTGTACGGTGACTGACGAGGTCTGCTGTCCGTCAATTTTGGGGGCGGGGTCAAATGCTGCTGGCAGAGAGGAAAATAAAGTCAAGAGCAATACTGAATCAAAAACATAACTGAAACAAGAACATCTTACCTGTGCTGGCCCAGATCATGGTGTGAAAGAATAAAGCAGAGAGACGCGTCCTCATAGTCACCTACACACACACACACGAGAAACAACCAGGAGAGTCTCAACCAGCTACACAAAACTACAATCACACATAATTACAAACTAGAATTGTCCAGCTGCACACGTGAACCGCTGAAGTGTGTCGTTCAGACCGATTTGAGTGTGTGATTGAATCTGTTTTCCAGAGTGATGTTGACATGCAGAGTCTGCATCTCTCAGCTGAAGGAGACACACACACACACACACACACACACACACACACACACTGATACTGTACAAATGATGCACATGACAATAATCACACACACACACACACACACACACACACTCTCTCTCTCTCTCGCAGTGTTTTACCTCTGTGCACAGAGACGCTGCTGATTCCAACCGGCTGAGGATTCATTCAGAACACACACACACACACACACAAACACACACACACGCAGGAGCATCACACACTGACGCAGCACGTATGGGGGGGGCTGTGATTCATTACTGGAATAAAACACTGAGAGCAGGAGGCAGCAGACGAGTGTTCACTCACTGTGTGTGTGTGTGTTTACTGAACCTCCTCCATCCAAACGCAGGATAACCCCATCAGATCTGAGCTCGACTAGTCAGGTCTGCTCAGCCTCTGCAGTGCAGGTTCACATTCAGACACGAGCAGCTGCACACAGAACTCATGATGACGAAGAGCAGCATCCAGACAGCATTTCCTCATCAGGATACAGCAGGCGATTCTTCTTAAAGAGGCCATAAACACAAGAACTGATAGAAGTTTCAATAGTAAAAGCTCCAACAGGGAGGGATTGAGAAACAGTGAAAGCAGAGGAGGAGGATAGAGTGAGTGCTCGCAGAAGAGATGACTTTTCGGCTGTTTCTTGAATATTTCAGGGATTCTGTTCGGATAGGTCTGGGAAGATCATTCCACCAGTGAGGAACAGTGAATGAGAAGGTTCTGGAAAGTGATTTTGTGCCTCTCTGTTGAAGAGGTTTGACTGCACATGCTGGAAGTCCAGCCAGAGGAGCATTGCAATTGTCCAGTCTAGAAATAACAAGGGCCTGGATGAGAAGTTGTGCAGAATGCTCTGTTAGGAAGGGCCCGATCTTCCTGATGTTGTGCAGTGCAAACCTGCATGATCATGCTATCCTTGCAATGTGGTCCTTGAAGGTCAGCTGGTCATCAAAGATTACCCCAAGATTCCACGTCAAACTTGTTGATGAACCGAGTTGGATGGTAAAGTTGTGCCGTACTGATAGGGTGTGGCTGGGAAGACAAGAAGCTCCGTCTTCACTAGGTTGAGCTGTAGGGGATGTTCTTCCATCCATGGCGAAATATCCGCCAGGCGGTCTGCAGCTACTGTGGGATCGTCTGTTTGACATCAGCATAGCAATGATAGGAGAAACCATGTGCCTGTATAATAGGTCCCAGTGATGTAGTGTTTATGGAGAAGAGGAGAGGTCCATGTACTGAACCCTGGGGTACCCCGGGGACCAGAAGATGTGTTTCGGATCTGTGAGGCAAGATTCAAACCAGCAAAGTGTTGTTCCAGTCATGAGAGGATGGATCTGATGGTTAACAGCGTCGAAGGTGGCAGATAATCTAGCAGAATGAGAACTGAAGATTTGGGATCAACTTTCGCAATCCGTGGGGATGCAGCGACTGACAGAAAGGTAGTCTTGGTTGAGCGTCTGCTTTTAAATCCTGATTGGTTATTGTCCAGCTGGTTGCTCTGTGAAAGGATGACACCTAATTCACTATGAATAGGAGGAGAGAGACAGGTCTGTAACTTTCTACAAGGTTTGGTCTGGATGAAACTGGTCGTCGGTCCATTGTTCGTATTTTTTAAACTCCATTGTTGATTCGAATAGCAAACAACTCTCCTTGCACACACCACAACAGACTTTTAAAAATGGTGCTTGAAATAAAATGCTGCATGAACTCCACCAATCAGCATGTTCAGCACCGAAGTCCCACCCCCGAAATTTCCTGATCTTTGAAGAAGTGCTACCTCGTGAGCAGGGGCTTTCTGGGGGGGAATTTTTACCCAAAACTTCATCTAGACTCTGGTTCCTGCGGTCGAAAGACACCGAGTACCACCCCAAAGTCCCTAGTTCCTGAGGAAAGTTCCTGCGGTGGAAACGCGGCTATTGAGAGACAACAGGAACGCACTAAACACATGGTGAATGTGGGAAAAAGAGAGGGTTGAAAAGAAAGTAGTAGAAAAGCAAAAAGACACAAGTGCCCTCGCACAGGTAGAGTCTCGCCAAACACAGATCGCATCAGTCGTGACCGATTCATGAGTACAAAAACTGCATCAAAACAAGCAGTTTTATCTCCTAAACTTCAGAATGAGTCCACAGATGAAGGTTGATAACTGTAACATAACTTCTTCCTGGCAATTTTATTCATCAGCAGATGCTTCTGAAACATGCAGGTATCAGTGATAACATTGACTTGTTCCTGTAGTGCTTTATACAGTACAGATCGTTTCAAAGCAGCTTCACAGAAATAAACAGGAAAATAACAGAGTTAATGTTGTAAGAGTCATCAATCATGAAACGAATTCAAAAGCAGCTCTACAGAAGACAATAGTGTCATTATTCAGCTCAATAACAGAGTCAATATTGCTATGTTCATCAATTATTAATGACTTCAAAAGCAGCTTGACACAAGTCAGACATCTGTTCATAACACACACACATGCTGTAAAAAGGCTACAGCTGGCATTAGTGTAAACGCTCTCTTTCAGGTCCTGTGCCGTCATATTGAAGCGGCAAGGAATTTAAGCATGGCGAAGGTGTTTGGTGGTTCGTCAGATGCAGCGTGATCTGGATCTTCAGTATCGTAGCATTACTGAACAAGCTCTCAAAGAACACAACACACACTTCTGTCATATTCATTTCTTTATTTATATATATTTATTATTTCTCTCAGTTTGTTTGGAATTCTTTTTTTAACCATTGCTGTTGCACTTTAGTATTTTTTTCCAAAAACAAAGCCAAAAAAAAAAAAAAAAAAAAAGAGAGAGAGAGAAGAGAATGACAGGCGGAGCATAACATGATGGACAGATGGAGGATGAGGAGGATCATGGTTCTCTTCATCACCATCGACACAAACTCGCACACAGACGGGAGACGGTCTGATAAACGCCCGTCTCACAGCAGATGATCATGTGACCGTTATTGGTTTGGTCAGACTGAAGACGAAACGGCAGCAGAAATCGTCCAATCTCAGCCACATTTCTACAGAAGCTTGTTTCCGCCACAGAACTTTTGAAATAAGGCTAATGGTGACTTTTTATATCATAATTTGGACTGTATAACTTGAAATTCCGAGTTTATATATCATGATTCTAAGAAAAAAGTCAAAATTGCGAGAAAAAAAAACATTGTGAGAAAATAAAAAAAATCAGAAATGCAAGTTTACATACCATGATTCTGACATTTTCCTCAGAATCGTGAGATATAAACTTAGGATAGCGAAAAGTCTAAATTGTGAGAAAGTCTGAATTGCGAGTTTATATATCTGTTCAGACTCTTTTGCGGAATTGTGAGACAAAAAGTCAAAATTGCAAGAAAAAAAGGTTGAGTTTATATACCAATATTACGACTTTTTCCATAGCTAAGTTCTGACTTTTGCAGAATTGTGAACCTTTATTGTGGAATTGTGAATTATGGAACTTTTAAACTGAGTTTATATACTTATATTCCGACTTTTTCCATAGCTAAGTTCTGACTTTTTTGTGGCACTGTGAGATATAAAAAAAATGTCAGAATTGTTAGATGTAAATTCGCAATTACCTTTTGTTTTTATTCCGTGGCGGAGAGGAGCTTCCATACGTTTCTGCTTTAAACTTGTAGAAAGACGTGAAATGAAGCGTCTGTCTGTCTGTCTGTACATTCAGCTAAAAACATCAACATGACATCAGAACAGAAATAGCAAAATTAACAATATACAAAAGCTTTTCCAACAACATCCACAAAAAAATAACCAATAAAGCTTTGAAACAGAAATGAAGCTTAAACATCATCATCATCAGCTATGAGCAGTACAGGATCTGTGAACTACCCACAATGCATCTGTCATTGACATCGGACAGACAGACAGATGGACGGATGGAATGAAGGAGGTGAACAAGAAACAGGAAGGAAAAGCAAAACAAACTCTGAAAGTGCAAAAATCACTTTGTGAGGAAACGAACGCTGCTGTTCTCTTGTTGCAACATAGAACGGTTTTAATAATAATAATAATCATTCTTTTTAATAATGTCATAACCATAAAACGTCTTTTACAGAAAACAAGAACAATAATGATCATAATTCCTACAGAACATTAGCCATAAAAATGCGTTAAAAATAAAAAAACAGAAGTGAAGAAAGAAGAGAGCGAATGAGAGTCAGCCGTCCCGGCGGAAGGGGTCGATCGTGACGTCACGGCCCGACCGGAATGATCCGCGACGCCCCGCCGCAGCACAGGCTTCACGTGAAATACTTTGGGTTTGTGGCGTTTGGTAATGACGTCTCTTCGTGTGTGTGTGTGTGTGTGTTTACATAAGACTCTGTGTAAGCCTCGGAGTGCGCGAGAGCGCTGCTATGGCGACGGTAAGAGGGCGTGGTCGGGTGGGGGAGGGGCGGATGATTATTGGGCTGCAGCAGACGGGCGGCACTCGCCCCAGCCAATCAGAGAGACTCCCGGGTCATGACGGCCAATGGCGTCGAAGAGGAAGCCGAGTGCTCCGCCCCCTGCGTGCACGCCACACCCACGGCACCCCGACAGACAGACGATGAGGATTTGGCATGACAGCACAACACAGCAGACGGATATGAGCTTTATACAGCAAATACACCCCTGAAACACAGAAAACACATGCTATTATAATCTATACTAAATATGACATTTCATATAAAAATGTAAACAAATATTAAATATATATTCAATTAAAATATTATAACGCTATACAAGCAAATTAGTATTTGACTAATATTATATAATCTATCTATCTATCTATCTATCTATCTATATATATATATATACACACACATCTCTTTATTGCTGAACTAATACAGTGAGTCATGTTCAGAATAATTATAATGAAGCATAAGCAACTATATAATTAATGTAAATGTTAAATAAAATGACAAAAAAAAAAAAAAAAAAAAAAAAATCACAGTCATTAAACCTCAGAACTGTTCAGATGGAATCTGGAACAAAAGTGTTAATCTGAGATGAGATGAAGTCATCAGGAGACGAAATCTGCTTCTGACCGACTCAGAGATTCATTTAAACGGTTTATTGTGGCAAATAATCACAAACTGACTAATAATAATCACACACACACTCTCAAACACACACAACTCACACCCTGCACACACTCACCTCGCACACACATAAGTCGCACTCACACACAACGCACTCACACACACCTTGCAAAAACGTAACTCGCGCACACACACTCACACAACTCGCACTCTCTCGCTCACAAACGCACAACTCACACTCACACAACTTGAGCACACACACACCTCGCGCACAGCACACCTCACGCACCGCACACACACACCTCGCGCGCACACAACTCACTCACTCACACACACACACACACACACACCTCGCACTCACTTGCTCACAAATGCACAACTCGCACTCACTCATAACTCGCACACACACACACACACTCACCTGTGTTCATTAGACCCCGGCCTGTTCCACACTGTACTGCAGGTCGGGGGTTTTGTAGCTTAGCAGCATGTCACTGGTGCAGGAGGACGGGTAACACGACGCGGGGAGAACATCCGCCTCCACGTCACACGCTAAACACACACACACAACCGTCATCATCATCATCAGTGAGCGAGTGAGTGTGTGTGTGTGTGTGTGTGTGCGTCACACACCTGACCCGTCCCTCTGCTGCAGCTGCTGGCTTCCTGTCAGAGACGACTGGCTGAGGATATCCGACATGCGGGCGGAGCTTAGCGCCTTCCCAGCCAATAAGCTCATTCCAGACATCGGCTCCACCTGCTCCTACAAGAAGAGGAGGTCAAGAGGTCAGCGCTGGAGCTGCATGACGAACACACACACACACACACACAGAGAGACAGACAGACGTACATAGGCGTCGTCGCAGGTCTGGATGGTGTGATGTCGCTGTAATGATCCTCGCGTTCTGTAAGCGTCTCCCTGCGTGGCGCGTGAGCCGTAACCGTTATGATCTCCCTCCATCCCGCGACAGTCTGCGGCGTCAGCACACGATTCTGAGACAACCAATAAAGAACATTAGAGTGAGAAACTGAGTAAAGTGTGTGTGAATGAGCTGAGCGTTGCCTCACCTCTGGTCGCCGTGACGCCGCGCATGTAGGCGTGTCTATGCGTGGGGGAGGAGTAGGGCGGCGTGCTGCCGAGGGGCGGAGCCAGCAGCTCGTGTGCCTCTGCGCAGGGGGCGGCGGCTTTGGCCAGCAGGCCCTCGTGATAGGCCGGCATCTCGTCCTCCTCCATGCTCTCTGAGTGAGGGGCGGGGCACTCGGGCGCCGTCCTGATTTGGAGCAGGTGATGGTAGTGCTGTGTAGGCGGGGCTTGCGGAGGGCCGGACTCTAAGCTCTCGGCGGCTTGGCCCAGTTGCTGTAGCAGCAGCATCTCTCCGTAGTCCTGTGGGTTGGTGGGCGTGGCTGTGGCGGCGGAGGGCGGGGCAGTGCGCGGGCTCTGCCGTTTGAGCAGCGCGGCGAGGTCTTGCGGGGGCAGGCGCGGGTCAGCGTGTCCCGTGAGCGAGTGCCGCGGCGAGAGGAGGCCCTGCAGGGTGGGCGTGACGTGCTGCTGGGCCGGCCGGTATTCCAGCGGCGTGGGCGACAGCAGAGCCTGCTGCAGCGCAGACGGACTGCCGTAACCGACGGCCGCCGCCGCGCCCTGATAGCCCTCCAGCCCCGGCACCTTCAGAGACGCCCCCTGCAGGTAGGGGTTATAGGTGCCTATGACGCTGCTCATGCCGCCCTCGCCAAACAGGTGCGGGTTAAACTGCTCGTACGTGGAAGTGTGGAAGCGACTCAAACTGCGACTGCAACACAATCAGACAAAACGACTGTTCGCATTAGCATAACCACACCCCAACTATTATGCATGGGAGGAGTCTGGTCGGATCTGACTCCAACCCTTCTGACTAAAGTCAACATGAAACAATGACATTAATGTGATGTTTCAGAGCGAAACAGGAAAACACCATTACCCATGTTTCCGTACAGAAAATTCCTTGCACCAAAAGAGCTTTTTAGCTCCGCCCACTCCCATGAAGCACTGCAAATGTGGTAATCGAGTTGGCCTCGCTATGCTGTCAAATATTTTAATATCCACCGATTAGGTGAAGTGAATAACACTGATCATCTCTTCATCACGGCACCTGTTAGTGGGTGGATATGTTAGGCAGCATTTTGTCCTCAAAGTTGATGTGTTGGAAGCAGGAAAAATGGGCAAGCGTAAGGATTTGAGCGAGTTTGACAAGGACCAAATTGTGATGACTAGACGACTGGGTCAGAGCATCTCCAAAACTGCAGCTCTTGTGGGGTGTTCCTGGTCTGCAGTGGTCAGTATCTATCAAAAGTGGTCAAAGGAAGGAACAGTGGTGAACCGGCGACAGGGTCATGGGCGGACAAGGTTTGTTGCGTATGGAGCTGCATAGCTGCAGACCAGTCAGGGTGCCCATGCTGACCCCTGTCCACCGCCGAAAGAGCCAACAGTGGACATGTGAGCATCAGAACTGGACCACAGATACCACAGCACACCTTCAGGGGTCTAGTGGAGTCCATGCCTCGACGGGTCAGGGCTGTTTTGGCAGCAAAAAGGGGACCAACACAATATTAGGAAGGTGGTCATAATGTAATGCCTGATCGGTGTATATGCATATTTTGCAATAAACTTAAAACAGTTTCTATACAATCACCCACTTTAAATGAATAGTTTTATATTTCTGCATTGTTTTTATTTCGATTATGTTGTTCGCAATGCTTCATGGGATTGTAGTTCTTTCCTTCATTGAAGTTCACAGTCTTGTATCTTTGTCTTTTTTATTTTCAAATGCTTGTTTGCTTCAAATAAATCTTTGTAATGATGTGATTCTCCTCGAAGCTGGTTGGTTCGGTTCATGGCTTTAACTAAGACATTTCTGAAACCCCTATGAGAAAAATGAGTGTGAAAAAAACTGATGAACTCATTGTTTGTGTGGTCTATTAAATTCTAACGAAAGACAATGAAGACAAACATGATATTTCTTCAGAATAACGTCACTGATGAACCTTTACAACATCGAGTCAATGATGATTTCATGTTGACTTTAAAATACATAAAACTGATATCAAATCTGAACCCACTGCATCAGTGAATGTAGGTGATGTGGTTCATCTAAGAACAGCACTATTAATACGCATGTGACTAATCAACATCTCGTCTCACATCCACTGGAGGGCCAATAAATCCAGTGAACATGACACAGGAAACACATCTACTGCTAGCACTGACTTAACCAGCACATCTCAAAGTACCTCAAACGGCCGGCCGTCAGTCGTCCCTCGACTGATATACTGTCATCTGGGAGCGTCTCAATATTTACACAAATAATTTCCACAAAAGCAATAAAACTCCAACAGATTCATTAAAATAATCTCAAAGTATTAAACATGCTGAACAAACACTGATGCGAAAACAAAAGAACATAAAAAACATTAAAGCCATTTTTTAACAATCAAAAAGAAAAGGACAAATGAATGAAATGAACACACAGATGACAGCGCGTGTTTCCGTGGCGCTCGCATCACCTGTGAGTTTCCGCGTTATCGGCGCTCAACTGCTTCCCCAGAACTCTGTGACACGGTGTCGCGAGGAAGGCCTGCCGCTGGGCTCCGCCCCCGAGCTCCACCTCCTGCACCTGAATGGTCACTTGCTGCTGCTGCTGCTGCGCTAATGCGCGGGCGGAGCCTGGCGGCGGAGGCTGCTGATTGGGCAGCGCCATGCGGGGGAGGCTGGTGGGGGGAGGGCTGGCGCTGGGAGACTGGTAGAGGGCGGAGCCATGCTGAAACTGAACCGCAGATGGCCCGCCTGTGGGAGGAGTTTAACACGTCAGCGTCACTATATAAATCACACAACACCGGCTGCTGATGAGACACTGACCGTGCGCTTGCATCATCCCCTGACTCCCCGGCGGAGGACTCTGATTGGCTGGCCTGAAGAGATGGTTGTTAGGATGCGTAGGTGGAGGACTGGAGGGCTGAATACGCAACCTGAGAGAGAGAGAGAACGACAACGATGAAGATCTGACCGTCTGAGAGTGTGTGTGAGTGTGTGTGTGTGTTCACCTCTGTAGCTGGTATGTGAGGTGACTGCTGGGCTGGTTTTCTCCATGTCCCAAAGACAGGGCCTGCAAACAGGAAGTCAACATGATTATATTGCTTTACAGTTACAGTCTGGAACGTGTGTGTGTGTGTGTGTGTGTGTGTGTGTTTAGCTGCACTTTACATCAGTGATTCTTAACTTTTTTGACTGTCCACAACAATATTCACAATATGTGTTTTTCCTCTGGTTCATAACTGTAACTACCTCTCCCATGGCTGTCTATGGCAGAAACACAAGAGAAGTGTGCGCTTCTGAACTCAGAGCTACTGAAGGAAGTGTGTGTCAGACCTGTATTTGCTGGTGTAGGATCTGCTGTTCTTGCTGGTAGAGGACGTGCTGTTGCTGCGTGTGCTCCATCAGCCGCTCGTCCTGCGAAGCCGCGTACATCTTCTGAAGCTGCTCACACTCCTGCACACACACACACACACACACACACACACGTGAGCCACCGACGCTGCAGGTGTTGAGCACACGCGTGTGTTTGCGCTCCGTACCTGTTTGAGCTGTCGGATGAGGCTGTTCTCCAGCTGGGCCTTGAACGCTTGTATGGTGGCGGCTCCATCAGAGAAACGTCTGACCGGAGAGAAACGCTCCATCGGCAGGTGAAGGGTGTTACAGTCTTTATACGACGACCTGAAACACACGCAGCAAACGCTTTACGTTTATAAGACGCGTGAGCTCGAGCGGCGGTAACGGCTCCAGTACAGAAGCTTAAATCACACATCAAAACACCATTACGATCTGAATGTGCTGCTTCAGCTCCAGTTAAAGCACATGTTCTACAGTAACGTGATGTTGAGCGCTGCGATTTAATGTCGTCTCTCCACAAGTGGCCATCATCATCATCATCATCATCACGCAGAGGAACAGGAGATGAGTTCAGTGCTCAAACGGACGGTTACGCAATGAACATCAACACAACATTCACAAATGAGCCACTAAGAAAGAAACACGTCACGGCAGCGGCACAATCACTTTTAGGTGTTTCATAACAACTTTACAGGGTGAAAATGCTTTTTAGAAGAGCATACTGTTATCATTCCTGCACTACATAGTATGCATACTTTGTATCCCACAATGCATCTTTCATTTGCAGTGTGATGAGTGAAGCAGAGCTCCTCCTAGACTTGTATCTATACTGCAGTCACTGCTATGCTAGTATTCCACTGACATTTTAAACACAGAGGTCAAAGGTCAAACCTAAACTCATGAGGTCAGAGGTCACTATGTGCTCAATCAGCTGATCACTGCAGAGCAGAGCTGACGTGTGAATGAAACACTTCTTCATCCTGATGGTGCAGTGGACTGACGCCTCTGTGTGTGTCCAGCAGGAGGTGCTGTGACCTCACTACACTTCCTCAGTAGACAGGAAGTCAGCAGGATCTGCTCTGATGTCATTTCTCTCAGGGTTTCTGAGCTCAGAGCAGCTTTTTCAATTACAACTGTAGTTTAACATCTATATTTACATTTACTATGAAATATAGTAAAATTAAGGAAAAAATATTAAACTTGCAAAGTTCAAAGATAAATGGAGTTTTTCTCTCCCAGAAGAAAGTGATTCTGAACTGAAACGAGTCGTCAGTAATTCAGTCTCACTTCATGCTGTACCTATATAGGTTTGTACCTAATTTGCATAACGTCAGCCCATTGGCTGCCAGTGAACAGCGTCTCTTTGCCCCGCCCTCAATCACTGTAGTTGTATCTGAGACTGGAAGAGTTTGGTTCGTGTTGTTCATGTCGTTTTCTGCTGCCAAAGCAAATCCACTTTGATGAGATTGATACGGTAAAACTGACGCCATCGTTACTGTTCAAGAGCTGAGATTCAGATATGATAATAAGTGTTTGGTTTCCGACCAATCACAGCAGACTGAGCCATCTGACCAATCAGAGCAGGGCAGCTCTCAGAAAGGCGGGGTTTAGAGAGACCGAATCCTTGATCGAAGCGTTTCAGACACTGAGAAAAGAGCTGATGCTGCAGTGGATATTATGAGAGAATTAAGGTGCTTTTGACCTTGGATAATTGTAAACCTGTTGTTGGAGACTCCAAAACAACATTAAGAACATTTAAAATAGAATAATAGGGACTCTTTAAATTAATTCATGATATAATAAAAAGAATAAATAATAAAAATGAGTCAATTTGACACTGAAATCTGTGCAGTGTCCAGTGTTTGAGACTGTCAGTTCAAATAACAGAAAACACTGATCAACTCCAGTGTGTGTGTGAGGTGAATGTGTGTAAGTGTTAGTGTGTGTGTATGGTCAAGTATATGAGTGTGCGCGAGTATGAGTGTGTGTGTATGCATGTGTGGTGTGTGTGTGGGCCCTCACCGGCAGTGTTGTTCGGGGGTCCAGCCCCTCTGCCGGGCTCTCTGTGTGTCTGCCGAGAGCTCGCTGGTCATGTGACAGGGACCCGTGCCATGTGTTGTGTGCCGCTTGGAACTGTTCGCCAGATACCTGGACCACAGGAAGCAGCACGGATCAGCGCTCTGATTGGCTGCCTCCAGCCTCTGGAGGGCCACACATCCAATCGGCACACAGAATCAGAGTGGCTCCGCTTGGCCTTTTTGCCGGTCATTTTTGCAAAGCGATTAGACAAAAGCAAAGCCACAGAAGGGAAATTTGCCGTCGTTTGGCACAAGAGGTCAGAGGTCACTTTAGTAGCACTATAGAGTCGGTTTAGAAAGTGATGCTGATGGACAGACAGAAAGAAAGAGAGAGACTAGAGCTCGAAGCAGCACTGCAGTCTGTAGTCTGAAAGAGTCCCGCGGCTCCCAGCGCAGAAGCTCACACTCACACACACACTCACTCACTCACTCACACACTCACTCACACACTCACTCACACACTCACTCACACACTCACTCACACACTCACACACTCACTCACACACTCACTCACACTCACTCACACACTCACTCACACACTCACTCACACACTCACACTCACACACTCACACTCACACACTCACTCACACTCACACACTCACTCCGCCACCAGAGCATGACACGCTCCAACACGCTCCTCAAACACCCGTGTCCGGCTGAACGGGAGTTTGTGTTGGAGTCGGATCAGGAAACACAAGCGTCTGCATGCAAACACACTGCCGTACCTCTGAACGGCCTCCGGATCCGGTTCAGCGTCAGATCCCTCCTCATCCACCGGAGCCACGGCGGGAATCGGATGCTGAGAAACACACAAAGACACACGTCAGAACTCAAACTCCTCTTCATCTGGTATCTGATGAACAGTGGCTGGTAACGTCACTGTACTGATGAGCGTCATTTATGGTCACGACGCCACGGAATGTGATTCTAAAGCACAGCTGTGAGAAGCATGAGGGATTGTGGGATCTCACCGGGCTGGTGACCAGCGGCGACTGACCACGGGGCCTCTTCAACAGCTGCTGCGCGTGAAGCTGAATGTTTGCTCCGCCGTCAGACGCCCGGCGGCCCAGAGGACCCATGCCGTTCAGCAGCTGAAGGGTCGGAGGCTGCAGCAGAGACTGCTCCTGCACACACACAGATGAACGTGACATCAGCCGCTGTCAACATCACTGGAGTTACCCGAGAATGTGTGTGTGTGTACCTTGTACTCTAGCTGCTGTGTGGGCTGCATGTTCTGGGTGGGCATCAGATGCATCTGCGCCATGGTGGGTACCAGCGGAGGGAAGGGCGGCTGAGGGGCCACACGCGGAAACCCAGGGGCCAGTTTCTGAAGATCCTCCTGAATCTCGGCCCTGAGAAACCCACACACATACAACATCGGTAAAGTGGGAGGGACTTTAAATACATGAGAGGGGTTTAGAGTGAACTGGAAGGGACTTTAGTAAAGTGGGAGGGTCTTCGATTGAACTGGGAGGGACTTTAATTAGGTGGGAGAGATTTTGTGTTAACTGGGCGGGACTTCAATTAGATGGGAGGAGTTTAGAGTGAATCAGGAGGGACTTCAGGGACTTCAAATAGATTGGAGAGGTTTAGAGTAAACTGGGAAGGATTGAAGCTAGGTGGAAGGGGTTTAGATTGAACTGGGAGGGACTTTATTAAAGTGGGAGGGGTTTATATTGAACTGGGAGGGACTAATTAGGTTAGAAGGGTTTAGAGTGATTTAGGAGGAACTTTAGTAAGGTGGGAGGAGTTTTGAGATAACTGGGAGGGACTTCAATTAGATGGGAGAGGTTTAGAGTGAATCAGGAGTGACTTCAAATAGAGTGGAGGAGTAAACTGGGAAGGGCTTAAGTTAGGTGGAAGGGGCTTGTTAGGCAGGAGGTACATACAGCAAATATAGAGAGGAAAAACAGAAGCATTGTCTGAGATGTGCGGTACCTGGGGTCGGGTACGCCTACAGTGTGGCGTCTCATGGAAAGGTATCGGGCCATCGCCTCTGGACTGGGCTCTTCTCCCTCATCACTGTCCAGAGCCATCGGCCCGTCCGTCTGAAACACACACACGAGTCATGAAACACTGCTGCGTAGATGATCCATCCTGACACTCATCAACTGTAAATCAGTCCACACTGCTTTATTCTGACTGAATGTGAGAGCAGATGAATGAAGGCAGTGTCCCGCTCACCTCAACGATCTGATTCTCGGGGTTTATGAGCTGGACCTGCGGTACCGTCATACTGACGGCATTACTCTGATCCTGAGGGACAGACACACAAACACAGATGAAGTAGATCAACCATCAATGGTCTAGGTGCTCTGACTGAAAACAATCCCTTTTGTAAGTGATTTCAGAGCAAATACAGAAAGATAACTATCAGAAGGTTAAAAAATACTGAGATGAAATTTAACAATATCACTACAATCTACAATCCCTCTCAACTTCAACAAAATCGCCCCACAATTCTCTTCCAAAGCCTTTAAAACCGTTAATTCTCCAGAAGCACAGGACGCTCTGCTTTCATACAATATGCAAATAAGGCACTCTGAAGCTCATGCATATTCCCCTCATCAGGCATCAAAGGTTGCTAACGGTAACGGCACACACCTGCAGCGGGTAGAGGGGGCGGGGCGTGGGCGGAGCCATGCACAGGTTCTTGTGCCGCTTCAGCTTGTCAGACAGCAGACTGTAGGTGGCGCTGTAGTGATCATACGCATCCGTGTGCAGAGACTGTGATCGACATGCAATCAAAATAATGTTTCAGAAGAGCTCATGTGAATGACAGACATGGCACAAGTGTGTGTGTGTGTGTGTGTGTGTGTGTGTCACCTGTAAGGTCCGCTCACGGTCGAAGCCCATATCTGACATGGCCATTAACACCTGCTCATTAATTAACTCTGTTTCTCTTTCCACCTTCACTTGCTCACATTCCGCTATCAGCTACAGACAGAGAAATGAACAACGTCTCTACATGTCATAAGGAATGACATTTAGTTTAAGATATAAAACAGCTCAACTGCAAACACAGTTAGACCATCGTGTGTGTGTGTGTGTGTGTGAGACTGACTCTGTCAAACTCCGGATCCGGGTCTCCTTGTCTCATCCACTTGTTCTTGCAGATCTGCTCCATTGAAAGCCGTCGACTGGGTTCCAGAATCAACATGTGTCTGATCAGATACTCACAGTCTGAAACACACACATACAGATCTGTCAGCCATGTGTCGTGGGTGTATGTGTGTGTATGTGTGTGTGAGTGTGTGCGTACCTGTGGACATGAAGAACGGGATCCGGAATTTCCCACTGAGGACACGAGCGCGGAGGTTCTGTAAAGTGCTTCCATCAAACGGTAATGCGCCACAAACCAGGACATACAACACCACACCCAAACTCTACAGAGAGAGAGAGAGAGAGAGAGGAGACACGTTTGCACAAAAAAAATGCTACATGGCTAATGTTTAAGACTAGTCTTAATAATTTATGTGTTTGTGAGGTCAGAAACAGATGCTGGTTTTACCCATATGTCTACTTTCGGCCCGTCGTACTCTTTTCCCTCGAAGAGTTCGGGTGCGGCATACGGAGGACTGCCACACCACGTCTTCAGCAGCTGTCCTCGAGAAAACAGATTACTGAAGCCGAAATCTGGAGGACAGAGAGACGGATGGGTCAAACACACTCCCTAAACACACAGACAGACATACACTTTCTCACTCGCATGAACGAAGGAACGAACGCACTCACACACTCACTGAGCGACTCACTCACCGACTCACCGACTCACTCACTCACTCACCCACCGACTCACTCACTCACCGACTCACTCACTCACCGACTCACTCACTCACTCACCCACCGACTCACTCACTCACCCACCGACTCACTCACTCACCCACTCACCGTCTCAGTCACCCACTCACTCACCCACTCACTCACCAACTCACTCACCCACTCACTCACCAACTCACTCACCGACTCACCCACTCACTCACCCACTCACTCACTCATCGACTCACCCACCCACTCACTCATCGACTCACCCACCCACTCACTCACTCACCGACTCACTCACTCACTCACCCACTCACTCACTCACTCACCCACTCACCGACTCACCCACTCACTCACCCACTCACCCACCGACTCACCCACCGACTCACTCACCGACTCACCCACCCATTCATTCACCGACTCACCCACCCACTCACCGACTCACCCACCCACTCACCGACTCACCCACCCACTCACTCACCGACTCACCCACCCACTCACTCACCGACTCACTCACCGACTCACTCACCCACTCATTCACTCACCGACTCACCCACCCACTCACCGACTCACTCACCGACTCACTCACCCACTCACCCACCGACTCACTCACCCACTCACCCACCCACCCACCCACCCACTCACTCACCCACCCACTCACCGACACACCCACCCACTCACTCACTCACCGACTCAGTCACCCACTCACTCACCCACTCACTCACCCACTCACTCACCCACTCACCCACTCACTCACCGACTCACCCACCCACTCACTCACTCACCGACTCACTCACTCACTCACCCACTCACCGACTCACCCACTCACTCACCCACCGACTCACCCACCCACTCACCCACCGACTCACTCACCGACTCACCCACCCATTCATTCACCGACTCACCCACCCACTCACTCACCGACTCACCCACCCACTCACTCACCCACCCATTCACTCACCGACTCACCCACTCACTCACCGACTCACCCACCCACTCACCGACTCACTCACCGACTCACTCACCGACTCACTCACCGACTCACTCACCGACTCACTCACCCACCCACCCACTCACTCACCCACCCACTCACTCACCCACCCACTCACCGACACACTCACCGACACACTCACCGACACACTCACTCACCGACTCACTCACCGACTCACTCACCGATTCACTCACCCACCCACCCACTCACTCACCTACCCACTCACTCACCCACCCACTCACCGACACACTCACCGACACACTCACCGACACACTCACCGACACACTCACCGACACACTCACTCACCGACTCACTCACCGACTCACCCACCGACTCACCCACCGACTCACCCACCGACTCACCCACCGACTCACTCACTCACCCACCCACTCACTCACTCACTCACCCACCCACTCACTCACTCACCAACTCACTCACTCACTCACTCACCCACTCACTCACCGACTCACTCACCCACTCACCCACCGACTCACCCACCGACTCACTCACTCACCCACCCACTCACTCACTCACTCACCAACTCACTCACTCACTCACCCACTCACCACTCACCACCACTCACTCACCCACCACTCACCACTCACCCACCGACTCACTCACTCACCCACCCACTCACTCACTCACTCACCAACTCACTCACTCACCAACTCACTCACTCACTCACTCACTCACTCACCCACTCACCTGCGATCTTGATGTTCAGGTTGTGGTCCAGCAGCAGGTTTTCTGCTTTCAGGTCTCTGTGGACGATGTTTCTGCAGTGGCAGAAATAAACCGCCGCTACGATCTGCTTGAACTTCCGCCGAGCGTCTTTCTCCGCCATCCGTCCATGAGCCACCAGATGATCTAAGAAACACCAAAGAGAAACTAACGTTTGTTTGGTCGTGAAGTGTGCATCATTGATTCTATTATTTTCCTGTTTATCACTGTGAAGCTGCTTTGAAACAACCTGTATTGTATAAAGCGCTGTAGAAATAAAGCTGACGTGACAAAAGAATGAATAAAAAAAGAGGCATGAGACTACAACCATTCCAAAGCATTCATGAACTCCAACATTTGAGTTCATATAGGTCATTTTCACGTCTATGTTCAAAAAGAGGGATGAAAGTTCATGAACAGGACAAGATACAGAACAAATCGATGAATTAATCTGATCATTTTGTGATTCAAAGGATTCAAACGATGGATTCACTCACCAAAGATCTCTCCTCCGCTGGCGTATTCGGTCACCAAATATATCAATCGCTCTGTCTCCATCACCTTCAAACACACACACACACAATGAGCACCAATCGCATTCAACCAAACACACACCAACAGAAGACTTAACCAATCAGCTGCGAGCGTGAAGAGGGAGGCGGGACCTGGTACAGACGAATAATGTGAGGGTGTCGCAGCATCTTCATGATCTGAACCTCCCGAAAGATCTTCTTCAGATTCTCATCGTCCAGCTGAGTCTTATCAACGATCTTTATCGCGACCTGAGAGACATAGATGAGCATGGTTAGGGTTCATACTAACACAGTTCATTAGCATAAATACAGGCCGTTACGGTTGCCAAGCAACATAATGATCAAATAGCATCTATGAATGAATGACTGGTCCATAATTAATATAAAATTCAACTGATGTGCATATACACGGAATTAGTATAGAAACAATTACAAAGAAACGGGAAGTAACGCATTGAACTAGACTTACTGAAACAGTAGGCCTATTTTACAGTGTGTGTGTGTTTCAGATGTTTGATCAGATCTGATTGTGTTTTTTGTGTGAGAAACAGACAGTAAATCAGACGGAGCAGTTCCAGTAACAGTGTGTGTGTATTTAAAGCACCGCTTCTATTAATATCTCTGGATCCGCTCCAGCTACAGTGATGCAATCAGACTCCAGCTGACCCTGTGTGGACTCAACAACATCTGGACACACACACACACACACTAAAACACACTCACACTGGTCACACACTTGGAGAACGGCAAGTTCTTGCTCATGCAAATGGGTCCAAAATGAGGAAACCAGCAGCAGCAACACAACACAAACATCTGACAGTAATTGTAATTTAACAAATGCAACCGTATTGTATAGTGTCACATACTGATCCTTGAACAGATCAATTTCTCACACCACATTGAAATTAACCAAAGAAGAGAACGAGTGATCAAAACAGTGGAAAACGGTGCATTAATTGGCACAGCAGAGCAGCTTGTGAGTGTTACACACACGCTCGATATGCAAAAACACTCATAAAACACTGAACTGACTCACACACACAGAAGCATGTGCATGGAAAGGAAGTGCAGCAACATGATTCAGCATGCAGCACACAGGGATTATTGCCATGGCAACAGTGTGTGTTGTGCTGAGTAAGCGACTGTATCCACACACACACACACACACACACACTGGAGCGTCTCTGACATCAGTCTGCGCTGGAGATGACATGACGTCAGGCTGAGGCTGCTGAAGCAAGCAGGACGCCACACGCTCAACTAGGGATGTCAAGTTACATCAATTCCCATAATCGATGGTTGTTTAAATCACTGATCAATTAATCATTAACCTCTTAGATAAGGAAAGTGTGATGTGTAAAATCATCACACATTAACAGATAGACTTGTGTCATATCGTTGAAAGGTCTGAACTAGCAGAATACAAGCATGTTGGTTTCAGTTAGAAATCAAACTATACCAAGTATTTGTATGAAAAAGCGTTGATGACGCTCATGTAAACAGTATACAGATGAGGTTTTTGTGCCATGCGTTTGTTTGTAACTTCTCAAAACATCAGTAAACTATAGTAGATGACATATCTTTAGAGCAGGTGGTCTCGAACGAGCCCAAACACAACACAAGTAGATCACGAAGTGACATTGACATGCTGCTTCGCTAAAGCAATGGGACTCCCGGGATCAGAGATGTTTTCCAACATCATTTGAAAGTTCAACCAATGAAAACAGGATCTTGGGTACAGTGTGTGTATAGTGGGAAGGGGTGATGTGTAGAGACCAATCAGATACGGTTTTACAGCTGGAGCGCGCTTGGATTGGTTTGATTGCTCAGATTGACAGCTCTTGATTTACCGTACGCCACAGAATAGGAACACAGCTGAAACAGTGCTGAAGATCAGGTCGTCAACCAGGATATTACTACTTACATGTACTTTTATTGTGGCGTTTACACAAGTAATTCTTATGTTCAGTAAATCACTTGTTTGGAGGGATTTTTGGACGCTCGGTTAATTATGTTTGGAAATAAACAGCCATTTACAACCCACAGCTTCACATTTAATAGAGAGACGGTATGACGAATTCACACACGCAATCGCTCATTAACACATTCAAATAAATTTACTGGTACTGTGCTAATTTATCTGTATCTGATTTAAAACGAGCAGAAATCTGTAAGAAATGTTACAAAACAGATAAAATAACTGCTGAAAGTGAGCTGTTATGTCAGATCACGCTTTCATTAGGAAAATATACATCCCACCTTTAATAGTCAAGCATATTTACAGTACAAACCTTGTCAGGGCAAAAAAAGTCAAAACAAAATAATCGTTCATTAATCGTAATCGAGGTAAAATGTTCAATTAATCGAGATTTCGATTTTAGCTCATACCGTCCAGCCCTAAAGAGCTCTACACGATCCCAGACGAGGAATAAGGGTCTTATCTAAAGAAACCATCGGACATTTTCTAAAAAAAAAATCACGTTGGAAAGATCACGCGTGACGTAGGCAGAAGTACCGCAGTAGGGCGAAAAACTCCATCTCATTTTCTCCTCCAACTTCAAAATCGTTCGACATCGTTGTTTTACCTTTTTTTGTAAAGGTCGTTTGACTTAGTCTTTGCACGTTCTCTCTGGATCGGTACTTCCACCTACGTCACGCGTGACCTTTCCAACATGATTATGTAATGTGTGGAGCATCACAGAGCAGTGCAAGATGAGCATTTGTGATTAAAAAGTATATATTTTTTTATTTTTTTTTAGAAAATAACGATGGTTTCTCTAGATAAGACTCTTATTCCTCGTCTGGGATCGTGTAGAGATCTTTGAAGCTGCACTGAAATTTGGCATTTGGACCTTCAACCCGTTGAACCCCAGTGAAGTCCACTATATGGAGAAAAACATTGGAAAACAAAACAATTTTACATTGGAATATTTCAGAATTTTTACAGTACTTTTGATCAAATAAATGCAGCCTTGGTGAGCAGAAGAGACTCTTTCAAAAACATTAAAGCATCTCACCGACCCCAAACGTTTGACCGTCAGTGTTTTTACAGCACTATCTGTGAATAACAGATCCTGTGTGAAAGTGAAGATCATCTTCAGGAATCATGAGAATCACACAAATGCCTGGATGCATTACAGTAATGAGAATGAGATTCGTTTTGCATTACGCAAATGAAATATTGGAGGAAAATGCGTAAATTGTCATGAGAGTAATTGAAGATAATTTCATGTTGTTTTTTCCTTTCTTTTGCTCTGAAATATGAGCTGCTTGTGTTCATAATCATAAGAAGTGCTGGACTGACCAGTGAGATTCATCAGTACAAAAGTCATGACGAAAGAACGGAGCATCATCCACACAAACAGCTGAGAAAACATGACATCACACTCAAACAAACACAACACCTGCTATCTGACATCACACACAGACAGAGACAGAGAGACAGGCATTCAGATGAGAGCAAGTCTTAGCTTGTTAATTGGCTTATGAAGCTGAACATGTCACTGCTGAACACACACAAACACTGCAGGAGAACAACGTCTGCCGCTTATCTGAAGACGCGAGCATGAGCGACACGCAAAACCACCAACCAGGTCACTTCTGGTTTATGTGACATCTGGAGCAGTCGATCTGAGATCTGCAGAGCCGGACACTGACACAAGATCAACATTTACAAGACTTCAGTTCATTCAGATATATCAGTTACAGTACATGTTAATGTTTCTCATAGTGAAAAATCTCTCTGAACTGAAGCTGTGATTATACAGGAACATTACTGTGAGATTACAGGTCACAATTAAACATTAAAGCACGTTTTGATATATCAACTTTTTAAATGATATAATTATGCTTCTATTCCAATTTGTTTTAAATTGTGGCTGTAAAAATGACGGATTTATTCAAACTTGCATTAAATACTGAAGAACAGGTAAAGTACAAATATAATGAATATGTAATCTAGTGCATATATTATCAAAATGCTCCTCTCTAGAGATGTTCTTCTAGCTGTGGCTTTTCTGTCATGTGACATTGTTCTCAAGCTGTTTTATTGAAGTCTTTCTGTGGTTGAAACACTGACTGATCGATAACATGAGATGATTCATTTCAGTAAGTTGTTCTGTATCTTCTGATGTTCATTCATGTTTATTTCATGCTATAACTAGTAGTAAAGAGGAAGAGACGATTGCTTCACGAGACACAAAAACACATTTATTGACTGAATTTAGTGATGAAACTGACAGGATTTGAAAGCTGAGACTCGGTTTCTTATCAGAAGAATGCAAATCAGTTTGATCGAGCTTGAAAGATCTTTCTATTTTGTGCACAATATGCACCGAGATCATCACATGTTCATGCTTTAGTGATGAGCAAACGAAAAACGTCCAAATGTAAATATGAAGTGGACTCAACACAAAATTCATTCACTTTAACTACATGAAATTCTGTCAATAAAGGGTTAACACAGGACCGCATCAATCCAAATAACAACAAGATCACAATTCGGTGAGATTTTATACAGCTCTATATCAGTCCATTTATAATGTTGTTTTTGCAGATATCAGTCATAAACGGCAATAAAGTCATTATGAAAAACAGATCTCGGCTTGTGTTTGATGTGCAGCGACACTAACCTTTAATAGTTTGAGGTCAGTCAGATTTTTTTAAATTTTATTAATTAAGGACTCATTAAACAGGCCAAAAGTGACAGTAAAGACATTTATAATGAAAATTAATGCTTTCTTTTGAATTTTCTATTCATCAATGAATCCTGAAAAATAAAATGGTTTCCACAAAAAATATGACTGTTTTCAACATTGATAATAATCATAAATGTTTCTTGATCATCAAATCATCATAATAGAATGATTTCTGAAGGATCATGTGACACTGAAGACTGGAGTAATGATGCTGAAAATTCACAGGAATAAATTACACTTTACTATATATTCACATAGAAAACAGCTGATTTACATTGCAATAATATTTAACATTTTTACTGTATTTTTGATCAAATAAAAGCAGGTTTGGTGAGCAGAAGAGACTCAAAAACATTATAAAAACTCTTACTGACCTCAAACTTTTGAATGATAGCGTACATGACGCAGCTGATCAACACACCGTTAATACTTTGGTATTAATTTTATGAACTGGAATGAATATTTTTGTCATAATTGTGAAGCTCTGCTTCAACACTACTGATCTTCAACACTAAAATAAACTCAAAACACAATAGTAAACTGTTTTGGGCATCTCATAATTGTACAGGAAACACTTTAATTTGTTAGCATTAGTGAACTACATTATTGTGTCCAAATATTTCAATTATAATGTTTTCAGAAAAGCTTGTGTGTTGCAGAAACTGTGTGAATCTGCATTCACAGCTGAAGTGAACTAGGAAACGGTTCTCACACACATCGTGACGACGCTCACCCTGCTGACAATGAATCGCACTCTGAACCGAGAGCAAAGTCACGTGTGACACGTACGAGTGCGGTCATATCTCACGGACAGAGACTTTAATCACACCGACTACGAAAACATCTGTCCGTGACTTACTAAACACAGTAAATCAGGGTTCTGTTCAGCTGTTCCAGGTGTATGAGAGAGAACATCCAGTGCAGCACACGTATGATCCCGACCATCACACGCAGAACACACAGTTATCAGCTGACAGAAACAACAAATATCAGCAGACATTTGAGTTTAGCAGAAGCTTTTATCCTCAGGTAAAACAAATATTGCAGACTCCTGATCGTGTACGCGTCACAGTCTGTGTTTCTGTGTTTGTGTTTCTGATGACGTACGGTCACTCCGTCAGTGGAGCATTACAGCAGTTAAGATGGGTTAAAACTGAGGGAATCCTCGCGCTGACCTGCGGTGATCCCGGGAAAACCAGGACACACACACAGATGCCCACATGACACCTACACTCTACAAACACACACACAGATGAACAAAGATCAACACTAAACACACAAACCTGTGTGATGATGCCTGAACTCACACACATCGAACACATCATCAATAATCACGCTTCAGAACACACACATGACCCGTCTGATCATTACATCACTGTCTATCCCTCTCTCTGGCCGTCTATTAGGGCTGCATGATTAATCGCAATTAACATGAAATCACGCTCAAACCGTTCATGTGCGATTATGAAATCACAAAGTCTTCGAATATTTTAGAGTGTTTAAAAAACATCCTTCTGTGAGATGATGCTCTTCTCACACAACATGTTATTTCACGGTATTCTATACAGTGATGAAGATTATGTGGATTAGATAATGAAATATACTTTATTATCATGGAAATACCAGAGAAGGTATTCAGATGAACCATATATTGTCGCGGTCGTGAGTTTATTAGTCGTGTTTAATCAAAGCGTTTCATTCTTCTGTTTATTCGGCTACAGCGAGTGTTGCGGTGCGTTCCAAACGGGATATAATCACCCTCTGAAGGGCACTTCGGAGTGAAAACAATCATGTTCCAAACCAAAGTGCTCAAAACTGGCCACTCCAAAGGGTCCTTCGGAATGAAGGATTCTGAAGGGTACAACTGATGGACACTTCGGGCCCCCATGATCCTTTGCACAGGGAAGTTGTTTGACGTCAGAATGGGTACAGGAGGCTCGGAGTTCGATTTTACCTATAAATGTATGTATAGTATTTTTCTATACTAATGTAATATTTATACGAGTTAGATTTGGTACATTATTATGGTCAAAACGACATTGAACTTCACTTTACAGCTCCCTTCATCAGTCCATTTAAATGTTTTAAATACATAGACACAATATGCAATATGGTGCGATACACCAAAAATAAATAAATAAACTAACGTTAAACAAAGGCCGCAGCTTGCACACTCTACTCCTCTTTGATTGTCTCGTTAAGATGACGCAGAAGTACGTTCCAAAAAAAGAGTTTTTTTGACCCCTACACCCTTCATCCCTTCGAAGCTCTCACTCCGGAGGGTAAACCCTTTGAAGGGATTAGGGCATAGGGATGAGCCCTTCCGAATGGAACGCAGGGATAGAGTGATGCCTGTAGGGATCTCCTGGAATGACGTGCGTTATATCGTACTTCTGCGGGAAGTTTCTGCGTGAGAGCGCCCTCTGGCTTTCAGATGGAGCAGCATTTACTGCTGATCACAGAGCCGTGCTTCACTGAGAAGCTGCGCATAAAAAAATAAAAATAAAATTGCAGCCTTTCCCAAATCACATGCGCTTTAATTTCAAATAATCATGCAGCCCTACTGTCTATCCTTCTCTCTAACTGTCTATCCCTCTATCTGCCCATATATCCCTGTCTATCCTTCTCTCCATCTGTTATCCCTCTGTCTGTCTATCTGTCGGTCTATCCCTGTCTGTCTGTCCCTCTATCCGCTCGTATATCCCTCTGTCTATCCTTCTCTCTGTCTGTCTATCCCTCTCTGTCTATCTATCCCTCTTTCTGCCCATATATCCCTTTCTGTCTATCCCTCTATCTGCCCGTATATCCCTCTATCTGTCTGTCTATCCCTCTTTCAGACTGTCTATCCCTCTTTCAGACTGTTTATCCCTCTATCTGCCCGTATATACCTCTATCTAACCGTATATATACCTCTATCTGCCCGTATATCCCTCTATCTGTCTGTCTATCCCTCTTTCAGACTGTCTATCCCTCTATCTGCCCGTATATCCCCGTCTGTCTGTCTATCCCTCTTTCAGACTGTTTATACCTCTATCTGCCCGTATATCCCTCTATCTGTCTGTCTATCCCTCTTTCAGACTGTCTATCCCTCTATCTGCCCATATATCCCTCTATCTGTCTGTCTATCCCTCTTTCAGACTGTCTATCCCTCTATCTGCCCGTATATCCCTCTATCTGTCTGTCTATCCCTCTTCCAGACTGTTTATCCCTCTATCTGCCCGTATATCCCTCTGTCTGTCTATCCCTCTTTCAGACTGTCTATCCCTCTATCTGCCCGTATATCCCTGTCTGTCTATCCCTCTTTCAGACTGTCTATCCCTCTATCTGCCCGTATATCCCTCTATCTGTCTGTCTATCCCTCTTCCAGACTGTTTATCCCTCTATCTGCCCGTATATCCCTCTGTCTGTCTATCCCTCTTCCAGACTGTTTATCCCTCTATCTGCCCGTATATCCCTCTTTCAGACTGTCTATCCTTCTATCTGCCCGTATGTCCCTCTATCTGTCTGTCTATCCCTCTTTCAGACTGTTTATCCCTCTATCTGCCCATATATACCTCTATCTGCCCATATATACCTCTATCTGCCCATATATCCCTCTATCTGTCTGTCTATCCCTCCATCTGCCCGTATATACCTCTATCTGCCCGTCTTTCCCTCTATCTGACTGTATATTCTTCTCAATTCATTTCAAAATGTGCTTTATTGGCATGACAACTGTTACAATGTATTGCCAAAGCATTTCTAATGTTCTCTCTGACTGTCTAACCCCATTTCTTTATTTCTATCCCTCTCTCTGTCTGTCTATCCCTCTCTCCTCCCACAACAGCATCACTGCTGCAATAAGACAACATGGATTACTGTTAACCAACCCACATTTACACACACACTGACATCTACACACTCTCATACACACACACAAAACAATTCACATATATACACTCACACACACACACACACACACACACACACAATCATACAGTCCACATATACGCAATCTACACACATCAACATACACATATACAATCCATACGCAACACACACACACACACACACACACACATCTACACACGAACCCCACACAATTTTCACAGACGTGCGCACGCGCGCGCGAGAGAAAGAGCGAGCGCAGGCCGCATCACTGTATATGTGTGTGTGTGTGGTCGGTGTCTCCGCTGGTCAGCGCGCGCGTGTCAGTGCGTGGATCTGCCCCACGGGGCATCTAACAGGGTAAAAGTGTCTCCTACCTTTGCTTTGGTGATCATGTGCGTGGCGAGTTTGACCACAGCGAAATTGCCCTTCCCGATGGTCCGCTCCATCTCATAGTAGCCGACGCGCACGGGGGGCGGGCGGCCGACGCCCGCGGCAGCGGCTCGGTTCGCGTTCGGGTGGTGTATGGAGGCGGTGGGCTGCGCTCGCTCGCGGTTCGGGTGCGGAATCCCGGCGGCGGCGGCAGCCCCGCTCGACACGGCCGCCATCTTCTGCCCTCTCTGCGGGAACAACAAGCGAGGACGCGCAGCGCGCTCTCCGGACACGCCCCCGCCGTGCGTCAGGACGCGAGCGCCGCCCCTTTGCGCAGCGCCCTCTCATGGATGTCGCCGTGGCAACCGACAGCGTAACTATGACTTCATTGCCTGCTCGAGCGCATGTCTCGGTCGCCTTGGCGACGAGACGAGCGCGAGCCTGCGCGTGTGTTTATTATATTCCTCAGATCTCTCGCTGTCTGCTCGAATGCGCTGAGGAAACTATTGCCATGACAACAAGAAGTTCCCTGCATAACCCCCCTTCTTCCAACCGGAAACGCGCTCGGAGACAGGAATGTGAGAACCGTGAATGCGCAACTCCTCATGCACGAGCCTCGGAGCATGCGCATCTATCTATCTATCTATCTATCTATCTATCTATCTTATTAGTAAATTTCCATTGTATAGTACAACAAATAAACAAGTCATTATTATGATTAACTCTGATCATCTGATGCTTCATATGATTAATTTGTGTGTGTTTCAGTGAGTGTGTATGTGTGAGAGAGAGTGTGTGTGTGTGTAAATTTCACTATTCTCTATTTTGTGTTGTGAGATTATTTTCATGAAGATGAAATGATGCACATATTCTCCACAACTGAATCAAACTGACTCAGGAATGACTCTGTAGAGCTGCTGAGTTTGTCTCGTATCTGATGAAGTTTTGATTATTCTCTTCATCGCTGTGAAGCTCTGAATGAATCTGTGTCGTTAAAGTGCTACAGAAATAAAGCTGACCTGACTTGATACAGCTTTAATGCATAAACATATAGAAATCACTACTGATGATGAACTGATGACGAATTCCTGTAGTTTTGACGTGTTTCCTCTCTCGACCTGTATCCTTCTCTGGAGGAGAACTGCAGAACATCCAGAGAGAGGAGACGACAGGAAATTACGTCACAAGCTGTAGTGTGTGTGTGTGTGTGTGTGTGTGTGTGTGTGTGTGTTTGTGTCGCCCTCAGGTGGTGGTTCTGTGGCTCGGAGCACCGCAGCTCAGTTTCTTTGACGTCAGCGCTGAATTCATCCAATCAGACGGAAGCATCTCAGAACGTGACATGCTTGACTTCCTGTATCTGACAGCATCTGGATATCAAAGCTCTTCACGAGCTTCTGGAGGAAACCACAGCAGATCAGAGACAACACGCCGCACATGCACATATATTCATCTACAGTAATGCACAGTATATATATATATATATCACGTGTCATTCCGCGCTGCCATTGGCTGTTCAACTGTATAAACCCGCCCTCAGAGAATCCATCCCGACAGCAGTTGAATAAACGTTGAATTATGTGTATTATGAACTCTCTGTATGATGTAGTTTACATTTACATGTAGTCATTTAGCAGAAGCTTTTCTCCAAAGCGACTTACAAATGAGAATAATAGAAGCAATCAAATCAACACGAGTACAACAGTATGTAAGTGCTGTTTCATCAGTAAAGTGCTCGTAGCAAGGTTTTATTTTTATTTTTATTTTTTTTTTTTATTTATACAAATAGATGGAGCAAGAGAATAGAAAGCGAAAAAAGAAAAGTAAAATATAAATAAAAAGTAAGTGCTAATATTACTGGGACAAGTGTTGAAGATATGTCTTTTGAAAATGGGTAAAGACTCAGCTGCACGGATTAGTTTGAGTAAATAATTGTTTTATTATTATTAATAATATTATTGGTTATACATAATACATAAATAAAATAAAACAGTGACAAACTTAAAAGTTAAATAGATATATGAAAATGTTTAAAGATGGAAAAACCATAGGGAAAAACACGTTGTTGTTAAAGTGTCACATGACGCGTGCGCGATGACATCACAGCGACGCGGCGTCTAGTCAGGATCAGAGCCGTTGGTCAGTACATCAACACAACAGCGCGAGAGAGCGGATCAGAACCGACACGCGCGGCCCGGATCGTATTTACCGTAATTTTACCTCAGACACTATTATAGTGAACACTGTTATGTGTTTGTGTTAAAAACATCATCAGGAGCGCGAGACACGGTCAGTCATTCATCCACCTATTTATCTACTGATTATTATTATTTTTATGCATATGTTCTGACTACATATATTTTTGTAGTACTGTAAATACTCAATCTTCCTTAATACACGGTTTTACTACAGTAAATGTACAGGCTTTGTAACAGAAATCAGTTAATTCGTTATAAACTGTCGGGCCCTTGCGTCACACTGTATTTGTTAACATGTTTACAGCAAGTAAATACTCGTCAGCTTGTGTATTTGTGTTCAATCGCTTCAGTATTAATGTGTTATTTGAGCTGTAAAGTGTCCGAATCGTGCTGCTGGTGTAGTGACGTCACTCCTGATCAACGTAAACAGCGTTAAGTATGTACAGATGAAGTATGGTAAATGTCAAACTGACTGTGTGTTTCCTGATTCTGGTTCTGTTCCGGCTCCAGATCTCGGGCTGATGACGGATCCAGCATGCTGGAGTTCTGCTGCGTTTCGGGATGGCTGGTCCTGATGCTGGTGTGCTGGAGTCCGGCGGCAAGCGGCAACAATGTGGTCATCCAGAGAGACGCTCAGTTCGACGTGACGTATGAGGACACGGTCACTAGTGACAACCAGACCATCTACTCCTACAACCACACCGTCTCCAGAAACAAGGCAGGAGTCCATCAGAACCGACGGCCGGAACTCTGCAGACGGATTCGGTCCCAATAACCTCTTTCTCTCTCTTTCTCTCAGACGGAGGGCGTGCGGGTGTCGGTGGAGCTGCTGTCAGAGAGCGCCGTGAGTCCGGTTCTGTTTGTGGTCCGGCAGAAACAGGCCGTTCTGTCGTTTCAGGTTCCCCTCATCCTCAGAGGCCTGTGAGTACAGCCGTTGCCTAGCAACACATCCCATAATACAAACGCAGTGATGTACGGAAGCATATATACACCGATCAGGCATAACATTATGAGCACTGACAGGTGAAGTGAATGACACTGATCATCTCTTCATCACGGCACCCGTTAGTGGGTGGATATATTAGGCACCAAGTGAACATTTTGTCCTCAAAGTTGACGTGTTAGAAGCAGGAAAAATGGGCAAGCGTAAGGATTTGAGCGAGTTTGACAAGCGCCAGATTGTGATGGCTAGAAGACTGGGTCAGAGCA
This sequence comes from Hypophthalmichthys nobilis, assembly GCA_037950665.1. Lineage (NCBI taxonomy): Eukaryota > Metazoa > Chordata > Actinopteri > Cypriniformes > Xenocyprididae > Hypophthalmichthys > Hypophthalmichthys nobilis. Next base: position 243,244 of record CM075479.1, read on the forward strand.
TCTCCAAAACTGCAGCTCTTGTGGGGTGTTCCCGGTCTACAGTGGTCAGTATCTATCAAAAGTGCTCCAAGGAAGGAACAGTGGTGAACCGGCGACAGGGTCATGGGCGGACAAGGTGGGGAGCGAAGGCTGGCCCGCGTGGTCCGATCCAACAGACGAGCTACTGTAGCTCAAATTGCTCAAGAAGTTAATGCTGGTTCTGATAGAAAGGTGTCAGAATACACAGTGCATCAGTTTGTTGCGTATGGGGCTGCATAGCTGCAGACCAGTCAGGAGCCCATGCTGACCCCTGTCCACCGCCGAAAGAGCCAACAGTGGACACGTGAGCATCAGAACTGGACCACAGATACCACAGCACACCTTCAGGGGTCTAGTGGAGTCCATGCCTCGACGGGTCAGGGCTGTTTTGCAGCAAAAAGGGGACCAACACAATATTAGGAAGGTGGTCATAATGTTATGCCTGATCAGTGTATACCATTAACACATACTGTGATATAAAACGGTTCACTGCTCGAGTCAGATGATAATCAGGTGTCAAAGTTTCATTTGGACTCAGAAATGATGATATGTTTGATCATGTGTGAACTTTGATCTTTCAGTTCCTCATGAACTTCTGTTTTTTCACAAGCGGCTCAAATGAAGCAATAAACAGATTTGTGTCACAGGGTGTTTAACATGTTTACAGTGAACCTGTGGGTGTTTGTGTTCAATCACTTCAGCAGCAATGTGTGTTATTTGAGTGTGTAAATGTTAACATGAGGTGTTTGTGGTTGGACTGTGGTGACGTGTCGCGTGTGTTGGCAGGTATCAGAGGAAGTATCAGTACACGCAGCTGGGACGGACGCTGTGTCAGCCGCCCACAAAGGCCGTGGCGGAGACACAGTTCTTCTATGTGGATGTGTCGACGCTCTCCAGCGCAGGGATCCACTATCAGCTGCGAGTCAGTCGCGTGGACAGCTTCACACTCCAGTGAGTCACTGATCAGAGTTCAGTCATAATCAGACACGCCTAATCTGACTGGATTCAGTTAGTTTATTCTGATCGAGAGCTGGCCACATGCAGCTATTGTGATGTAATGAAGCTCACAAACTGTGTCTAGCTCTTCCTCAGAAGTGTTTTAGCCATCTGGAGCTAGTGGTTATGTTGTCATTTTTAGGAATGTCATGCTATACTTTTCTCTTTATGTCTACAGGACAGACAAGAAATTCAGCTTCAACGCGACGCCGTCCCAACCACAGGTGTTCATGTCTTCTCATTATAGATGCACAGAACTGATTTCAGATCAGTGAGCATTACAGACGCTGCAGGGCAGCGTAGTCAGTAAATCTCTTCAGTGTGTGAGAGAGCAAACGGGTGTGTGTTTGACATCCTGCTCGTGAAGGATCCAGCTAAAGCTGACGCTCTGTTCATGAAGGCATCATACTGTTGACTCTAATGGAAGACTGTGAGAAGAGTCATAATGTATGTGGCTGTTGACTTGCTGCATTGAAAATGTTCAGCTGGCTTAATCAAATTGTGTGTGTTTTAACACTGGAACTTTAGTTGAACTAACTGAAGATTTTCAGTGAAACTTAACTTAACTTTGACCTCCACATAGAAGGGTTTTAAGTGCATTATTGTCTGGTTTTGTATGGATGGCATTTTATTTAGTTACATAGAGAACAACGATGACCGTTGAAGTGCAAGAAAAATTACATGTGTCTGCTTAAACAGCTTAGCATGCACAGTTTAACTAGTGTGGAAATGGGCATGGAATAGTGAATAAACAAAATGACTTTGGTCGCCTGTTAGATGGTAAAGTGCAACGCCTGTTTGGTTGCTTTGCCATTTCTTTCCATAACAATATTCTTTTATGGCAAGAACTGGTGTTTTAGTGTTATTATGAACACTGCTGCTACATTCAGAGATAGTCAGAATGTAAAGTATTATTAAATGTAAAGACAACCAAACAGGTGTCGCACTTTACCATCTAACAGGGGACTAGTGTCCTGCTGCTGCTTACATTTAGCATGTACACTTTAACTTGTGTAGAAATGGGCATGGAATGGTGAACAAAAAATGGTAACCTAAAAATGTTCAAAAATATTATTTAACCTCACTAAACCAACCTAAATACATCAATTTATACCAACAAAACTAAGTTTTATGTTTTAAATCAAGCAGAAATAGCTCTTTAAGGTAACAATTGCAGGTCACCACTTTATATAGTGAATAGTGATTCTGTTAAACAAAAAGATTAGGATCCAGTTAAAGCTATACTTCACCTAAAAATCAGAGCATTTTTCACCAAAAAAACACTGAGATTCTACAAAAAAAACTTCTTCCTTCCTAAAGAAAGTCATACAGGTTTGGAACAGCACGAGGGACAGTTAATAATGCTTGTTTGGTTGAACTATTGTTTTAAGCTCCACATAACTACAGGATTGTTCAACTATGGTTGATTTTGACCAGCAGGGGTCGCTGTCACAGATACACAAGGTCCAGCTTAGACCAGGGGTTTTCAAACTGGACAGTGTGGGTATTACAGATATCACACACACAGTGCTGGAGTGTAATGACTGTGTGTGTGTGTGTGTGTGTGTACACAGTTCTTCAAGTATGTGTTTCCTGACGGTGTGGACACAGTGATCGTGAAGGTGAACTCGCAGAAGAACTTTCCCTGCTCCGTCATGTCCATACAGGACATCCAGGTGAGAAACACACACATTCACACGCAGATGATGTCAGAGGAGTTTGAGCTCATATCTGTGTGTGTCTCTCGGTCTGTCTAGTGTCCGGTTTATGATCTGGATAATAATGTGGCGTTTATTGGAATGTATCAGACTATGACCACCACAGCTGCCATCACAGTGCAGGTAACACACACACACACACTCTCACACACACTCACAGACACACACACACACACTCACACACACAGCTCTGTGTGTTTCAGAGGAAGGATTTCCCCAGTAACAGCTTCTATGTGGTGGTGGTGGTGAAGACTGAAGACGAGGCGTGTGGAGGACCGCTCCGATACTACCCGCTCTCACCCGGTTAGTTCCTACAACTAATCCGTTACACGGCTGCAGCCAATCAGAACCCTTGTTTGACGACAAGTGTGTGTGTGCGTTTCCTCAGATGAGCTGCTGGACGCCGGGAATCGCAGTAAAACTCTGGATGTGATCGTTTCTCCCGCCATTAACTGTGAGCTGCTCACTAGACATTCGTTCAGTCGTTCGTTCATCCGTCCATCAGTTCATTGATCGGTTCTCTCTGTTCTCTAGCGGAGGTGTATGTGATGGGGATGCTCTTCTGTCTGGGGATCTTCCTGTCGTTCTATCTGCTCACGTTTCTAGTGGCTTGTGTGGAGAATAAGAGGTACGGCACTGTCCACAGAAGAGTCAGTGTCATTGTTCAGTGTTGATTCAGTTCAGTCCATGATTCAAGATTCGTCATTACATGACAGCCAATCAAATTCTGTCTTCCTCAGGATGAACAGGAAGAGGGAGGGGCTTCTGAACCCTGACGCCTCACCTGCAGAGACAGGTAACTGATCACACACCTGTATGAGCTAGTTATATTCGATTAATTAATCTAGATTAAAGACGTCTTTAATGAGTGATTTTATTGAAGTGTTTATTCTTTTATTCTCTTTTCTGCATATTTGTGTGCGTTTAGCATCTCTCTTGGGTAAGATCTGTGTGTGTGTGTGCGTGTGTTAGTGAGTCTGTTTGTTACTAACACACAACACTCATTTATTGAGCATCGTAATCCTGCAATGCTGTTGTTACAAAACCGCATTTCTAGGACTTTAGTGTTGTGAAAAATAAGGTAGAAAGATAATAACATTTCCTTGAGTCTAGTGTTTGCAGCTGTTTGAGGTTTGAATCAGGTCTGATGGAGTAGAGAGTCCAGGGTCCTGAACGCTCTCCTCCGGTATTGCAGGATTATTCTATAGACTGATCTGCATGCGGACTCTCACAGCGTTTGTGTGTCTCTTCATGTGTAGTTGTGACCTCACTGCTGTAAACTAACCCAAACACACTCCTCTTTAGATGTCAGTAGGAACTAATACTTTCATCTCCTCGAGTTTTGAACACGACAGTCTCTTTTACATGCAGGAGTATGTGTGGGCGTCACACTCCTGTAAGTAACTGAAGTGTGTGTGTCAGAACCTGAAGGGTGTGATGTACAGGAGTAAAGGCCCTGATATACTTCAAATGAACGGGTGTGACATCATTCTGAACAAAATCAGGCCAAAATGAAGTTCATTTG